>RDPX01000056.1:719867-730895 GCA_003991215.1 Morbakka virulenta
GCTCCAATCACGCATCTCTCTCCTCTCGGTATCCTCATGAATGTGGTGTCCATGTCTCTCCAAAACTTGTCTTTTTCTTCCTGTGTACAGCCCACCTGTGGTCCATAAGCACTCACTACACTCAATAGCGTGCCCTCAACATCTAATCTCAAACTCATCACTCTGTCAGAGATCCTCTCAACCGCCAGCACACAATCTGCATAACATGATCTCAACACAATTCCTACACCATTTCTTTTGTTGTTCTCTCCATGGTATATCAGCTTGTACCCATCTCCGAGTTGTCTGGACTTGCTCCCTTTCCATCTAGTTTCTTGGATGCACATGATGTCAATGCATCTTCTTTCCATCAGATCTGCTATCTCCCTTCCCTTTCCGTTCATGGTCCCCACATTCAGTGTGCCAATTCTCAAAGACCTCTGTCTTGCTTTCCTTTTCTCACGCTTTTCTCTCCTTTTCCTGCCTCCTTTTCTCTTCCTTTGTTGTCCAGCAGTCGCATAGTTTCCAGCACCACCCTGCCGGTCGGTGGTGATGGCGGTCGTTGGTAACCCGGGCCTCGACCGATCCGGTATGGATTGTAGATTTTTGATCCGCATAGTTTTATTTTGGCAAGTTTTTAAGTGGCCGGATGCCCTTCCAGACGCCAACCATAGTTATTGGCGGTGGGCCTAGCCTTTGGTCTAGAGACCTGCTCGCAAGGCAGCGAGTGTCCATTTCTGCCGGTGACCTCATCGCGGAAGTTCATTCGCCCAGGAATGCACCGACCCCACTCAGGCAGGACGGGCCGACAGGAAGAAGGCTCCGTAACCCCGAGAGGGGTGGCTAAACCGGGTGGTACGCCTTGCCAAAGGGCGACCGGTGACTATGCAAGGCAGGGTTGTCTAATTCCCTGAGGTCCAAGTTGAACCCGCATACCTATTGTGAAAACATAAAACCAACAGTTCTAAATTAAGTTTTGTTGATATTTTTGTCGTTCACCATATTAAATTGTATTGTATTGTCATGTCTTGTATTATTATTATTATTATTATTACATTATAATATATATATATATGATATTTATACATGTATATATACAATATATTTAACTTTAATTTTCCTCGTTCTAGTTGTTGATTGTGAAGCTCCGAAAATCAAGCATGGTTCTGTTCAGTGTTTCGACTTTGGAACACAGACATTATGTTCGGCAACCTGTCACCTTGGATACAAACTATTCATTAACCAAAAATTTACTTTTTGTAAGAGAGGACACAAGGGATTTACTCCAAAATTGACGGATTGTGTAGGTAAGTAACAATGTAACTATACCATCCCTTCATGTTTAAAGCTGATGCCTATATCGACTGATCAAGAGATCGTTTGATCCATTGACCGATCTCTTTTGCAACCACCGGTGTATATATGCGTATGATCAACAAAAAAAAGCTAAATATTTAAGACATTGTCATTGAGCCACAAACGGAAGTCCTCATCAACAGTTTTGATATCACCTCGAATACCTATCAGTTGGCAAATCAATACGTGTTGATGGGATTGAATTTCACCACAATGACAAAATGGATTGTCCCTTAGACATCGCTGTTTCCACACATCAACAGCCCAAGATTTGACAGATGCTGTATGGTTTATGGTGGAAGCTAAAAGGTGCATGCGAAACAAACATAACAAACTAGACAATCTAACGACATGTCACAGAGACAAACCACCGGTAACAAGCCTTACATAGATTACCTTCTCGATGAGTCAGTTGCGTGATACAGTGCAGAACAGCTTAGATTTTTTGAATATACAGCAACTTTTAAGGCAAGGGGACCTTAAAAAAGGAACCCATATCGTATTGTCGATAGAGATCAGCAAAACCCGCAGCCTGCAGAGTCAGTTTTTTTTTTAACAGAGCTGGGTTCACCGAGTATTTCCGATGTAGAGCCAATCATTTACCGGAATGGTGTCGATTTAAGGATAAAAAGTGCTTCTTTTGTCAAAATAAAGGACACACAAAAAGTTGTCGCAATAAAGCCAAGAGTGTACAACGTAAAGACGCCCAGAAAGTAATATCAAATCACACCTGACTCAACAGGAAGAAGAGTACCCTTTCTACCTTATAAATAAGCTGGGGTTCTCAAGGGAGGCACCGATCGTAGTGGGCATAGAAATCAATCACCATCCAGTCAAAATGGAAAGAGACACCGGGGCATCGGTAATCAGCAAAGACCTTTTGCAATCAACAGTGGGAAAAGACGTGTTTATTACATCACCGCCCAGTTATGTACATACTCAGGGGAAGCCATAAGGCCGATTGGAATTGCAGAAGTCGGAATAAAATATGATGTCCAGGAAAAGAAAATGCCTCATTTTGTTACTCATAATCGTGGACCAATCTTGTTTGGGCATAACTGGCTTCTTAAGAGATTATTCTGGTATGGGTAACGTTCTTTAACAACCTCCCATATACACAGGACAGAAGTAGATAGTGAATTAGTGGAGTTGCTGACAGAATTTGAAAAGGTGTTCCGACCAGAACTGGGCACTTCAAAGGACACACTTGTACATATACTGGTGGACAGTAAAGCAAAACCATACTTTTTGAAAGCCCAAAACTGTTTCTTATAAAAGACATAAATGAACAAGAATTTGATCAACTTGTCAACAGTAAAGAGTATCACCCGGTGATCTATTCTAAGTAGGCAACTCTAATAATCCCCTCTGCCAAGGACGATAAGATTTTCAGAATATGTGGTAATTATAACTTAACAGTTAACCAAGCTGCAGAGTATCACCCACTTCTTAAAACCGAGGACATGCTAGCTACCTAGAATGGGGGAAAGTTATTTTGTAAATCTGGTCTGAGTCATGCATATCAACAACTCAAATTATATGACAAATCCAGAGAGTAATTAACTGCCATCTCGCAAAAGACTATAAAAACATTCTCATCTTCAGTGTGGGCTTTATTCTGCATCCGGAATATTCCACAGAGAAATGGAAAACAAGTTGGGTCACATTGCTTGCCTGGTTGTTCAAATCAATGACATTTTAATCGCAGGTATAGATCATGCCTGTTCTGGGTAAGACGTTAAAATGCATCCGGTTGTGGAGCTTCGAAGTGGGCGAATGAGGTTACCTTTTGCCACAATTACCTCCAAGTCACCATTGGACAAGCTGTAGTACCTATTACCCCTGAGTAGGTGGAGCTCATTAGTCATGGTCGGCAGTCCATCTAGGAGAAAGAAAACTCTGATTTAAAACCCAAGTATCTATCTATTGGTTTCGGCCTGGCCGGCTTAATTACTGATGAGTTGCTTCTGATAAATTGAAAGTGTCTCGTAAAAAATTCTGGTGCTGGTAAATTAAAATTTACCTCTTAGTAGTAAATTCAAACCTCTCTAGAACTACGTAAAAGAACCTCCTTGCGTACACTGGAGATTTTTTGTTACAACACCACAAGCAATCGGGACCATTACGATTGATTGGTTGAAGACGTCGGTGTCTCTGTATTCGTCAAACCTCAGCAACCAACTGAGTTGAGGCTGAACAAATACTTCTTCCTGGGGAAGGAGCTTGTGATCCATACTCCAGTATCATGGACCAGTCAATCATGAAGTGCAAAGAAATGTACAAAAAACAAAAGCTGTGTAAACAGAATCCTTGACCAACTTCCTTATGTCGCACACGGTAACACAGTTAGCAGTGGGGAAATTTTTTAACACGGGGAATGCTGGGCATCAACAAGGAGTCGGTTTGATTCTCAACAAACATTTTAGTACTTTCAACCTCAACATCGTTTCTTTTGCACCAATGTCGGAGGCAGACGATCAAACCATTTGTCATTTTTACCGAAACCTAGAAGAAGCGAACGAAATCACTATCGTTATGAGTGACTGGAATGCAAAGTTGGATCAGAAAGTGAGGGAAAGATACTTGGACCTTTTGGTTTGGGGGAGAGGGATGATAGAGGTGAGAAGCTAATAGACTGGTGCCGAGACAGTCATGAGAATCACAAATACATGATTTGATGTTCACTCTCGAAAAAGTTATACGTGAAAGAGGCCTGGTGATCAAACCAGAAACTTTAATGACTTCATCATTATTAACCAAATATTCAGGAATGCAGTCAAGTCTTCAAAGACCTGTCCAGGTACAGATGCAAACTCATATAACAATCTACTCATTATCCAGTTCCAGTTATCACTAGAAAGGATCCAAAACCCAGATATTCAGCGAAACGTGATCTAAACTCACTTGAAAAAGCAAATGATACTAAAACAAGTAACATTTCAGTATTGGATAACAACATAGATGTAGATGTAGAATCTCACTGGAGTAGTATAGCAACGACCATTAGACTAGCTGCTAAACAAGATACCCCAGAAATGGACACAAAGTCGTTTCAGTCATCTCCGTGGGTCACACAGGAGATCAAGGATATGATGGAACAAAGACAGCTCGTTTGACAAAGTGAACTGCTGTATAATATAACTAACAGACAAATTAGAAGAAATTGTATCAAATCCAAGGAAGAATGGTTTGAAGCCCAATGTTAAGAGGTAGAACGTCTCACCATAACCCCCAAAGAAATATTCGAACGAATAAAAAAATAGCAAGCAAGAGACCCGCTTTATCCTCAAATTGCATAAAATTAGCCGGTGGCAATGTTCTTCACGACCTCAGGGACGTGACCAATCTGTGAAAGGAGTATCTCCAGCAACTTTTTCCCTACTATGTAGATCAAGAAAGCATTAACCTGGAAATAGCAATAACAGGCCCCAGAATACTGAAAGATGAAGTTTGCTGGGCTCTGAAGAACACAAACAGTGGAAAGGCAGCTGTACCAGACAACATACCAATAGAGATTCTTGCACCGGATGAAGAAAGTCTAGACGATCATTGATAAGATCAACGAGATTGGGATCCTCCCTGAGGAGATGCTTAAGTCAACCTTCGTAACCCTACCAAAATGACTTGAACGCTCGACTGCAGCAACGATCGAACTATAAGCCAAATAAGCCATGTACTTAAAATCCTAACAAAGATAGTCCATTAAAGAGTACAGATTAAACTGCTACCTAACATTTTAGATCATCAGTAAGGTTTTCTGAAAAACAGGCACACGAAACGCAATCCTCAACCTTAAAATGTTCTCCGAGAAGGGCATTAGAACACCAACAGAACCCATACCTGGTATTCTTTGATTCAAGTAAGGCCTTTGACAGGGTTAGGTTCAACGAATTACTGGCCATGTTACAGGATATCCAGATTCAGGATCAAGATCTTAGAATCCTCGAAAGCCTTTATGCCAAGCAAAAGACAGCCTTTTGCCTCTCAGAGAGGACTCAGGCAAGAATGTGGTATGTCACCAGCTATTTTTAACCATTAAAGCAAAATTATCCTCAGAGGTCTTGATGAAGTTTCTGAAGGTCTGATTGTTATTGACTTCCAGATAAATAACATTCGTTATGTATGACGTCATCATCACCGCGTCCAAACAGGAGAACCCATATTCTGAGTCGTGTTGCAACAGCCTCTGTTATTTGCCGCGGTCTCAACATTAACTCTATCTCAAAACACAAGGCAGAGCTACTTGAGATGGATAGTGAAACACAGAACATGTGCCAGTCTTAAGTTATCTTGGATCTTACATCACAGTCAGTGGTAATAGTAAGAGAGAAATCAGGCGAATAATAGGCATGGCCAAAGATGCATTCAACAAGATGAGAGCCGTCTTTACCGACCGAAAACTTTCATTGTTCATCAAACTTCGTCTTCTAAAAACCTGGTCGGTCCTCTTGTATGAAATAGAAACACGAATACTGGATGCAGAAACACGGAGAAATATAAAAGCCTCTGAGCCGCATTGTACGAATTTCCTATGTTGACAAAGCAACAACAATTGAAGTCCTACACCATGTCAGGAACGAAAGAGAATTATTTAAAGTAATAGAGTCACGTCAATTGAAATTTCGTGGCAATTACATCAGAAAATAGAAGCTAGAGGACCTTTACTTCAGTGGCCGAATTAAAGAAAAGCGCGCTCGTGATAGACAGAGAAAAACGTATCTGCAGAACACCATTTTAAGCCCAACAGAGAGCTCTGGGATATCGCTCGAGATCAAGAACAATGGCGGCCCATTTCAATGCAATAGTGGTTCGCTTAAGGTTCTTTCAAGTTGGCACCATGGAATAAGGAAGACGTAGATCCTGCTAATCTAATAAGAATGCTATGCAGGACCCTTAACATAAAAAAGGACTGTGATTTAAGGGTGAAGAAGGAAAAATGTTCGTTTGCGGTTTGCGGAATTTCGTCTCTTGGGGTTCTGGTTTACAGCCAGGGCGTTGCACCAGTAAAGTCCAAATTGAAATTGATCACAAAGTTGCCGGCACTTACCAACACAACTGAACTTAAGTCATTCCTTGTGATGCTAAATTACTATCATCGGCATTGGAATCTCTCTTTTTCAGTTATTGCCTAAAGGTTTCACATGGAATTGGGGTGATGCATAGAAGAAAAGCTTTAGAAAAGCCAAGAAACTCTTGTGTTCTTCCAGTTAATATATTATGATCACCAGAAATCATTCATTTTGTTCCGCAATGCGTCGCCATTTGGAGTCGGGGCAGTTTTAGCTCACACCATGCCAGACTGAAACGGAAAACCGATTGCATGTATCTAAAGCTGGCCATAGTTTTCGCTGTTAAAAAACTTCATCAATACCTATGCAGTCGAAAAGTTACCATTCTTACCGACCATAAGCCCGTATTTGGATTGATTGGTTCCAGAAAGGCAGTGCCAGCTCTTGTCGCTGCAAGAATTTAAAGATGAGAACTACTCTTAGCAGGATAGAGTTATGAATTAAAATATCGATCTGCAGTATCGAATGCCAATGCCGATTACATAAACCGGTTACCATCACCATTAGAGAAGTCATCAAAAGCTGGATTTAATGTAGTTATGACTGAATTATGGAACCCGCCAACAACATCCCGAGACGTTCTTCTGTACACACACAAAGAGACCAGACATTGCCAAAAGTGTTACACATGTGTTCCAGGGCTGGCCAGAGTGGAAGATAGATGTGTTCTATGTGGGGTGCTAAGGTGGTAATTCCACAATCCCTACAATCAAATCTTTTAAAAGTTTTGCACGAAGCTCACCTTGTCATGTGTCGTATAAAGGCTCTCACATAAAGGTATGTTTAGTGGCTAAAAGTGGATCTAGCGATCAAAGAAGGAGTAAAATCATGTGAATCATGCAAGGGTCATCACAGCATACCTGGAAAAATACCCCTTCACCCATTTAAAAATACCAGTAAACTGTGGACAAGGTTTCATCCATATTTTGGTAGACCTTTACTTGGGAATGTTTTTCTTATCGTCATTGAATCCTACTCGAAGTGGATAGAAGTAGAAGAATTGTCTATTAAGTCCAAATAATTGTGGCTCCCAATCAACAATTGAGAGTTTACAAACTGCGTTTGCCACCCATGGGCTGCCACAGATTTGTGTCATTAACAATGGTCCAAGTTTCTTAAGTGTTGCATGGTACATTTAGACTAATACAGTATGCCATGTAAATGAAACAAGTGCGTCGTACCATCCCTCAACCAATAAAAGTGCTGAGAGAGCTGCAAAAGCATTTAAGAATGCTATGAGGAAGATGTTCTTCATCTTTCAAATCCTTAGCAAAAAGAGTGAGCCGGCTTTATTTCATAGCGTACAACACCAAGAACAGTGGCTGAAAGTTCTCCAGCAGAGCTTTTGATGAATTGAGAATTACAAACAGACGTAAGCCAGATCGACAGCACTGCATAAATTTGAAGCAGAACAGTTCAATCGTCAGAAATTCCACTGATCGTAGGTTCTAATTTTTCACTTTTACTGATGAAGTGTGGGTGTGGAACTACAGAGCAGGAAGAAGGTGGGTCCCTAGCGTAGTTCAGAAAGTAACTGGGCCACTGTCATACCACGTGAGAGTTGGAAACGAACTCCAACGACAACATGTCGATCATTTCCGGACCAGAATCGTGACTGGCGACGGTGTTTCGTGTGTGGAACCATTATATGTGGGCCCACCTTAACCACTAAGACACACTTTACTCTCAGAGTGGCGTTCTAATGCATCAATAGCTTCTATTGATGTAGAGTGATGTTTCACTTCCTGAAGCTGAGATGGTAGAAGTAGCTCCCACACACTGCAATACCGCATCTTTGTGAAGGCAGCTGAACGACCATCAAAAATCGTTCAAAGCCGAGAAATTGTTTGAGTTAATGGTGGAGATATGTAGTTTACTGGACTGAACTGCCGCCATTATGTTACCTTTATATATTTTTGGTGCCACAAGACTCTTTTGTTTTTGTGTTAAAGTTTCATTTTGAAAAAGAACTGTTGAGAGTTGTGTTACGAAAGGTTTCTTTTTTTTTCGCTGAAATCTATTTCAAATATGAGACATTACTGTTCAGGAGTTACGGTCAACCTTTGATGTTTATGTGGATGGCGTTATACCTTTGCCTAACTTGTTATTAGACATTTTAATTCCAATCTGTAGCCTAAACGTTTTATAAGACACTACCATGAAAGGAAAACCTTTAATCTAACTGAACTTCACGACTTTTAAAACCGTGTGCTAAAAGCTAAATAACATATCTGATTGGTAATGCCTTCTTAAACTTCAGATGTGTGCTAAAAGCTAAATAACATATCTGATTGGTAATGCCTCCTTAAACTTCAGATGTGTGCTGAAAGCTAAATAACATATCTGATTGGTAATGCCTCCTTAAACTTCAGATGTGTGCTGAAAGCTAAATAACATATCTGATTGGTAATGCCTCCTTAAACTTCAGATGTGTGCTGAAAGCTAAATAACATATCTGATTGGTAATGCCTCCTTAAACTTCAGATGTGTGCTGAAAGCTAAATAACATATCTGATTGGTAATGCCTCCTTAAACTTCAGATGTGTGCTGAAAGCTAAATAACATATCTGATTGGTAATGCCTCCTTAAACTTCAGATGTGTGCTGAAAGCTAAATAACATATCTGATTGGTAATGCCTCCTTAAACTTCAGATGTGTGCTGAAAGCTAAATAACATATCTGATTGGTAATGCCTCCTTAAACTTCAGATGTGTGCTGAAAGCTAAATAACATATCTGATTGGTAATGCCTCCTTAAACTTCAGATGTGTGCTGAAAGCTAAATAACATATCTGATTGGTAATGCCTCCTTAAACTTCAGATGTGTGCTGAAAGCTAAATAACATATCTGATTGGTAATGCCTCCTTAAACTTCAGATGTGTGCTGAAAGCTAAATAACATATCTGATTGGTAATGCCTCCTTAAACTTCAGATGTGTGCTGAAAGCTAAATAACATATCTGATTGGTAATGCCTCCTTAAACTTCAGATGTGTGCTGAAAGCTAAATAACATATCTGATTGGTAATGCCTCCTTAAACTTCAGATGTGTGCTGAAAGCTAAATAACATATCTGATTGGTAATGCCTCCTTAAACTTCAGATGTGTGCTGAAAGCTAAATAACATATCTGATTGGTAATGCCTCCTTAAACTTCAGATGTGTGCTGAAAGCTAAATAACATATCTGATTGGTAATGCCTCCTTAAACTTCAGATGTGTGCTGAAAGCTAAATAACATATCTGATTGGTAATGCCTCCTTAAACTTCAGATGTGTGCTGAAAGCTAAATAACATATCTGATTGGTAATGCCTCCTTAAACTTCAGATGTGTGCTAAAAGCTAAATAACATATCTGATTGGTAATGCCTCCTTAAACTTCAGATGTGTGCTGAAAGCTAAATAACTTATCTGATTGGTAATGCAGGACTCATTGGTAGAACAGTTTTTAATATGTATATTTTGTAAATATGTATATAGAACTGAAATGATTATCCTGTATAAAGATTATCAATAATAATAATAATAATAATGCCTCCTTAAACTTCAGATGTGTGCTGAAAGCTAAATAACATATCTGATTGGTAATGCCTCCTTAAACTTCAGATGTGTGCTGAAAGCTAAATAACATATCTGATTGGTAATGCCTCCTTAAACTTCAGATGTGTGCTGAAAGCTAAATAACATATCTGATTGGTAATGCCTCCTTAAACTTCAGATGTGTGCTAAAAGCTAAATAACATATCTGATTGGTAATGCCTCCTTAAACTTCAGATCAAGACAAACCTGCAAGGAGCTCTTTACCAAGTCGATATCTATCAGGACAAAATCCAACCGATGTAAAGACTACATTGGTTTGTCAGGCCTTCTTCTTTTATCAGCTCCTCGCTACCATAATCATCGAGACAACGAAGCACTGAGTTTAAACCATTTAGCGGTCATGTGGTTCAGCGGTATAGCTCTTGGCCGGCCGTATGATGAAACCTGGATTTTGCAGCGTACAACCTGCAGGCTACACCCTCCCTTATAAATTCTACTCTAAGATAGGTGCCCAACTATTTCCTTTCTTCTTACCGAAAGATTCTTCTGTTGAAGAGGACGCTGACGTAATGGAATGCATAAAAGAAAGGACACTACACATTAGTCTCACACTGTTAGTTAAAAAATAAAAAGTGTTCATGCATTAAGAAAAAAATTCTAAGAAATAAAATTAGTTGTCGTATCAAAGTCAAAAGACAACGGGACAGGTACTGCCCGGTGGTCCTTAAATATTTTACTGATTATTCTTTTAGTTGTATTAGTTTGGTTGACACAGAAAATAGGTCCTAATTTTTCAACCACCTCGAGAGCCCACTATAAACAGTTTTGTGTTTCCACTAGAAATTGCTTTGTTACCCCCTAAAACAGCTCTGCGATCCCCTAAAACAGCTTTGCAACCCCCACAAGAAACTGGTTTGTCATCCTCTTAACAGTTTCGTAATCCCCTAAAACAGCTTTGGGACCCCATTATAAACTGCTTTGTTACCCCCTAAAACAGCTCTGCGATCCCCTAAAACAGCTTTGGGACCCTATTATAAACCGCTTTGTTACCCCCTAAAACAGCTCTGCGATCCCCTAAAACAGCTTTG
>RDPX01000056.1:758888-770866 GCA_003991215.1 Morbakka virulenta
ATGTCAATCACTTGTCTATAAAATGTCAATCACTGGTCTATACAATGTCAATCACTTGTCTATAAAATGTCAATCGCTTGTGTATAAAATGTCAATCGCTTGTCTATACAATGTCAATCACTTGTCTATAGAATGTCAATCACTTGTCTCTAAAATGTCAATCACTCGTCTATAAAATGTCAATCACTTTTCTATAAAATGTCAATCACTTGTCTATAAATGTTAATCGCTTGTCTATAAAATGTCAATCACTTGTCTATAAAATGTCAATCACTTGTCTATAAAATGTCAATCGCTTGTCTGTAAAATGTCAATCACTTGTCTATAAAATGTCACTCTCCTTTTTTGTGTAGATTTCTCTTTTCCAAATTTTCTAGATACTTTTAAATAAAACGTCAATGATCCTTTGGAGGAAAAGTTTGCCAAATTTTGCCACTCACCGACTGAAAAACATAAGGCAATAGCAGTGGTGCGCAGTGTTGATGGATTGGCTCCCCACTTGGAGGTTGCCACCTTGCGGAACAGATTATTCCTTGTGGCAATCTTTTCCTTGACATTAGAGCAGTGTGATTTGAAAGAGAGTGTTCGATCCAGAGAGACGCCCAAATACTTTGGATCTGGATGGTGCTCCAGTGGTTGTTGTTTCCATGTAATATTGAGAGTTCGTTTTGCCTCTTGATTTTTCAGGTGAAAAGCACAAACTTGGGTTTAAGCTGGGTTTGGCTTCAAGTAATTGGACACGTAATAAGCAGTAAGCTGCTTCAGGGCATTCTCAAGGGTGTTTTTGATCTTAGTGAAGGACCGCTGTTGAGTTGTTATACAGATGTCATCTGCGTAGATGAAACGCCTGCATTCACTTGGTAAAGGTAAATCATTTGTGTAAATGTTAAAGAGAAGAGGTGATAAAACACTTCCGTGTGGTAGGCCATTAAGTTGTGTGCGCCATCTGCTTCTCTGACCATTAAGTTCAATGAAGAACGGTCTATTTTCCAGCATACTTCGTACTGTATGACACAGGTCCAAGTCATTTGTGATGGTCCAAATTTTGTGTATAAGCCGTTGATGTTGTACAGTATCGTATGCAGCTGTTAAATCGACAAATGTTGCTCCGGTAATGTGTTTTTCTTGGTAACCATCCTCAATATGCCGCGTCAGGTTCGTGAGTTATGTTGAGCACGAAGGCTCTGGGCAAAAGCTCGCCTGTTCTGGGATGAGTTTCTCATCAACGGTGGTGCTAATCCTTCCAAGTATCATACGTTCAAATAGTTGTATGTAATACTTAGTAGGGAGATTGGTCTAAAGCTCTTGGGGTTGTCTGGATCTTTTCCCGGTTTGAAGACAGCAATGATTTTCGATCGCCTCCATTGTTGAGGGATTCTCTTGCGGTTTACACAGTCTTGGAATAGGTCCATTAGCCACCCTTTAGTAGTGGGGCCGATATGCTTCAAAAACTCTGCAAGAATGCCATCAGTGCCCGCTGCTTTGCCATTCTTCAGTAATTTCAGAGCCTTTTCCAGTTCATCCAAATTGAATGGTTTGGTGAGAGCTCCATCTGAGTTGGTGGTACTGGATGGGATTTTGTATCTCTGATAACCCCCTGCTGGTCGTCTGTGTGCGGATTTCCCATTCAGTAAAAATTGAGTGGCAATCTGGTTGGCTGTGACAGTGGATGTTGGTTTTACGGTGGTGGTGTCATTCCCAAGCCTCTTGATGGTAGTCCAGGCTTTTTTGCCGTTATGAGTCAAATTCGTTGATTCTATCATGCGTTGCCAGCTTTCTCTGCGTTGTTCTGCTATACTTTCAAGTAGTTCATCTACTAGACTGATGGTTTTGTATGAGAAGGGATCTTGCTGGTATGAAGACTTATAAGTGTTTAACAAGTCGGAGAGTTCTCCTGACATGCCTGGTATATATTCAGTCCGACATCCTCGGGTGATCGTTTTTCGTGCAGACTTTTAACTATATCGACAAAAGTGCTGTAGTTCTCCAGTGTAGGTGGAATATCGTAGAGTTGCATGTCTACTTGCTTGGCAAAACTGGGCCAATCTGCTTTTGTTAGGTTGAAGGGTCTACGGAATGGAGTGTGTGGAACTTTAATTGGGTCACTGATGGATAGGGCAATAGGTCGACTTTGACTGTGGGGCATTGGTTAAAGGACTTTCTTTGTACACATTGGGCTGATATTACGACTGATGAGCCCGATGTCTGGGTTATTATTTCTTTTCCAGCGAGAGCTGTTAAATGAAAATGGTTGTTTCTTATCATGAACAAGTGTTAGTCCCTTGGCCTCTGCCCACACCTCTACTGCAGCGCCATCATTGTTGGTCTCTCCATAACCCCACAATGTACTATGCGAATTAAAGTCCCCGATAGTTAGGTGGTATTTCCGTTTACAGTTTGCCGAAAGCTCATTGAGGTGTAAGCAGCTGTTGGGTGGTTTGTAGACCGATGTGAATGCGAGATCTTTCAGGCACACAGTAATTGTTTCAATGTTATTATCACTGCTGTTGGTTTAGGTTTGCTCAATGGGTAAGGAGGGTTTGATAAATACTACACTCCCATATTATTTATGTGGGATTTTCGCAGCTAGAGTTTTCCCTTTTAAATAGGGTCGCTTACTTTTTGCCGATATTTGGGTCCGTATTTCAGCTTTCCGGTCAGAAAATCTGTCGATGTTAAACGAGAGTACAGAGCACACCGGTTCTGAAAAGAACCTATAGTTTCGATGACGTGCTGTTGCTGGGAGGCTAGTCATAATGTTGAAATATAAACGCAGAAGTGAGCACGTAGCTGTAGTTCGAGTGGTTGACACAATCAGCAAGCCGTTCGGCTTTGCAGAGGACACCTCGACCAGGTTTGTGTCATGTTCTCCTTTAAGACTGTGAAACAACTTGAATGACGATCAAAAAAGTCACTTGCAGGTGTTAAAGATGATACAAGTACTAAACACTTCAAGACCGATGAAATACTGAAATTATGGAAAGATCATTAGACCTCACTTCCTCATAATCAAAATGCACCTGACCCTTCCATTTACAATCAGAACCAGATATCAACCAGAATCAAATAACCAAAAAAGAATTGCATCTTATTGATCATGCAAAACATGATCAATAAGATGCGAAATAAAAAACCACTAGGATTTGACTCCATTAAAACTGAAGTTATAAAAGCCAGTGATGAAACCATGATGGAAGTACAACACAAGATTTTTGACACAATTTGAAAAAACAAAATGACACCCATAGATTTCTCAAAAATGGTAGTTTTACCAATACACAAAAAGGGAAATAAACTTATCCGTGGCAGTTGTCGTGCAATAGACTTTCCTGTCGATCTTAGGAAAGACTTTCTTGATGGTACTGTTGGGGAGACTGAGAGTGCTGATAAACTCGTTAAAAGTCAATATGATGTTAGACCAGGAGGAGAAACAGTTGATAGTACTTTTATTTTACGTTAGGTTATGTCGCTCTTAAAAACGAGATTTTGATGGAAGCCGTCTACGATATCAACCCTCAAGATCTGTCTGACCAAATACATGCTGAGATAAACACACCAATACTAACTCTGCAAAGAAAAGCGGTTGAATGAGTAAGATTGATACAATTTGTGTGTAAGATTGGTACAGGTTGTGTGCAAGGATCTGATCAAAGATTATGAATTGAATCAAGCAAGTCAAGAAAATTGAAGAAGTAAGGACTCAGAATAACATCAATTGTGTTTTTGCTGCAATGAAAGAATCCAACTACTTTATTCCCCATTCTCTGTTTGATTGAGGGTCAGAGTTAAATCTTTCTCAAGTTTGATTTTTTCCTGGTGAGTTGTTTTGTGTCCAATACCAGAGTACAAAGTAGTGACACCAGAGTACATTTTGATGAACTGAACCAATTTATCAGGAAGATCATTAATGTAAAGATGTAAGAGAGCTGGACCATGGATAGAACTTAGAGAAACGCCAGCATTAGTTAAATATTCATCACCATTTTATGCTTTGAGAGAAAGGACTGAATAGTACCCAAACCCCTTATTCAAATAGCAAAACAAGAAAGCTTTTAAAGTAAGCCACCATGCGACACCTTATCAAATCCCTTAATAAATATTCAAACCTATTGCATGTCCTTAATCACACTTATACATATTTCTGTAGATAAGTTCTGCCATTACACAAAAAGTTCAACAACGGAACGGGATACTCTCAATCAAGTTTTTCTAGAATTTCGCCAGTTCATAATTCATATATCGTTAAAAGACTTAATTAACGACAAAAAAAAAGGACTTACAGGTCAATAATTGCCAGAATCAGACGAAGCACCTAAATTTTTAAAGATATGAACAACATTAGAAATCTTCAAAAATGAAGAAAAACAATTTAGCAAAGATATAACCTTTTCCTTGGAGGATAAAGAAAACACCGTAAAAAAGGGAGGAAAAGCTGACATGTCAAAATGCACAGCACAATTGTAAATCCTCGCAAATATCAATTTTTACGCTTTATTAGAGGACAGGGAAATTTTTGAACTCGTTCACAATAAAGAGGTTTAGCATAAAAAATAACTCTTTTTCAGGCATTGCTAATTCATTTAAAAGAAACCTGAAATTTATCAGTTCCATCAGGGTAAAAATAAACATATAATAATAATTACAGAAAGCAATGGCAGGAGAATAATAGGTATTGAACCGAGGAAGAGACCAAGGTTTGACTTTGTAAGTGCAACTAGGTACAAAGGTTTCAATAGCGTCTACCCATTTTGTGAATTTAGTTGTGGTATCAGAAGCGGATTAGACAAAACCTGAATCCCATAAATTTTACCAAGAAATTAACGAAATCCATCCTATTTAAGTTAATCAAATTTTGCAACTCTTACGAAGATATATTTTCTGTGGGCACATGGACAAAAGTTACTGTCAGTTTCGCATACTTGGAGTTGAACCTGGTAATAGAATTCTTAGATCCAATGGTTTCCACCCCTGGAGTGCCTTGTCCATCGCCTTTCTAACCATTAAAGCAACACCTTCCAACTGATATCCATTCCTTCCTCAATAAATTATAGGGTGACTTAAGGCCAGCCTCCTCCTTTCTGAACCCTTCCAAATAACTTCACTGGAACGAAGAATATTACTTCTGTAACTGCTTAACTCCCTTGCAACCTGAGTTGGATTATTTTTGACGAACGTTAACCACGCTCAACCTTCTTTCTTTATCCAGGCCTCGGACCAGCAAGAGCATCTCTACGTATCAGATGTCCAAGTGAAGTTACATGATGAGATACCTTAGAAAAAGTGACCGGAAAAATCGATCAAAAACATTTACTCCATGGCCATCAAAACACAAGACTACAACTTGATTCTTGTAAAAGCTTCACAATAGTGTATGTACAATGGCTAACTCGAGGAGCATTATACGGGCATAAGAAGCTGCTTGAATGTGATCAGTATCCACAAAATGAGGTTTTACCAAGGATCAAGAATTGCATGGTTCAGATAAACATGGATTACTCTAACCAGGACAAGAGTTCAAGTTGGCTAGAATAAAAACAACTATGGGTGCTCGCCAGCGGGTCTATTGCCTTTGGGGTAAAGTAAAACAGATATTTGAACTTATCTTGAAATGTTGGGTCCATGTTGCCTTCACATTTCTGAGGTTGTACTTTGTTTATTGGACATACTTTTTCTGAAATAATGTGCTCAAACTTTAAATTTAAATACCGTAAGGCACAAAATTACTAGTCTTCATGGACTTAATGGACTTGTTAGCCTCTGACCTTAGACTTGTTTGAAGTGGATTTGAAATTAAACGATATAAGTTTCTCATCCACTTTTTTGTTCATAAGCCAATATTTAGGACAAAAATACCGCTGGTAACAAACAAGTTGTCTTTACTTTAGGATAAAAGAAACCTAACTAATTTCATTCTGTTTCCTTTGTTTTCTGGAGTGTATTATGAAGGCCGAGGGTTCAACAGTAGATTGACTTCGGTACAAGATTTTACGTTCCCAAATGCTGGCACCAGTTTTCTTTAATCCCCTCAACTTAAGCTCTTGAATGCTCAGTTGTCTTTGTTTGCGAAGTATTCATTCTAAATAAAGTGATTCTGTTTTCACGTGATATGCAAACAGTGTGGAGTTAAATACCCCTTTAATTGTATCAGACGATGAATTTGCATTATTAATATCCTCTTTTCTTTACTATGCTCACAATGCAGACTCTTCCAGTACTTCCAGAGGCACACTATCCTAGCATTGATTTTGAAATTGTAAAAGTTACTTTCATTATGTTCCAAGTTATTAAAACGCATATATAGAGGACAAGAATGCTATTGCCACAATAGCTTGGAGTTGTATTCACATTGCATGACTTCTTTTTCCCAAACATTTCTTAGCAATAAGGTTAACGCATTGTTTAGTTAAATGCCAGAAATGCTGAGTAAAACAGCCTTTTTTGGCATCATTCGTTTTCAATTCGTGATCTTTTTTCAGATAATATGCGAATATTGTAAATGTAAATATCATATTGTGTACTCTTGCTACGTTTGTGTTCAAGATCCTATGCGTACATATATTTTTCACTTTTCTACAAAATAAAATCCTCTATTTATAATACCTTAACAATTTCTTCGCATGTTTGTTAAATTAGTTTATTTTACATTGGAAGAAAAGTCGTCCTTCTGTGGGAGGCTTGGCACAATATGCATGATTAACATGAGGTTTACAATAATAGACACCGGGAGGAAGAAAGGCGCACTGAAGTAAAATATTTGGTTGCAGAAATTATCTCATTAAGAGCTGGTGTCAATAACTCAGTTGGTAGAAAATGTGCCTAAAGTAACTACAGGGAGTGAGTCGAGCCAAGCTTAATGGACACGTAGTTCCCCCACATCAAATCCCCCCATCTAATGCCAATTATGTTGGAAATTTCGGGGGAAATGTTACTTTGACAGAATTTGTCTCAATTTTGGGGCCTACTTTTTTTGCTGTTTCAAATTTTCTTAGCTTGGAATTAAATTACGGAGGTCAAACTTTTTTAACGGAAGAATCTAAGTTGTAACGTAATAAAAGTCATCAACCCCGACACCTTCTGTGGTTATCTGTCTCATGACGTAGGTTATCTTCAGGCTTGCTTGGCAACCTCAATAAAATACATCGAATACAGAATGTGTGTTGAACTGTGTCCACTGCAGTTTAATTTGATATTACCCTTATCATGCATGTGCTCAGTTATTCGGCTTGTTGATGGTCTACATTTAAATTATGTATCTATTTCTAATTTTAGTCTTTTTGATGGTTTCAATCAAATGAATAGCCCCTAGTATCCGACACAGCTTTAATAGTCAGAAGGTGCAAAGAATCTCTGAACCCAAAATTGAATCCTCATCTGACGATGCAGAATCAAGACTTGGGTGTACTGGTTTTATACCTGCCCTGAACGAAATGTTACCTTGAAAAAATACTTTCTCGAAAAAACCATAGCATCACAAGTATCACATTGCAATTGATGATCAAAATTTTAAAGGCATCCAGCATTCAGAAACATCCCCTTCACCTTCGTCAAGATTCCTTTTGTGTTAAAAATACTGTTTGGCTAGAAAATATGTGGTTGTCTTCTTCAAAAGACTGGCGTACCTCACGAAAGAAATAAAGCGCTATTCTTTGTTTTAATTAAGTGTACATGTTCTTTTGTAGGACTAATAAGAGAAGTGATGTGCTCGAGGATGTCAAAAAAGGGAGCCTGTAAGAGATTCACTATTTCCAGAAAGTGTCTTGACGATGGTCTAGACATCGTCTAGACTATGGTCACATCAAAAAGATTTAAACGCTATTTGGTTGTTGTTGTTTTTGCGAAGTCCGAAACACTGTATGGCAGTGGAACACAATCAATAAACAACAGATGCATCAAGTCTCTTAGACAAGATTACTTTGTTTGAAACTGTAATGACTGCACATGTTCTACAGCAACTGTTAGCTTAAATGGATCCTGGGTCCCTTTACTTGCAGTTCGTAAAAATTGACATCCTGACTGTGTTAACATTGGTTGAAAAAGCTGGAACATAACTGCTTTCAACATGTGATGAAGTATTGGAGACACTGTGAAAAAAATGGTGAACTTTTGTAAGAAACAGGACCTTGAAGAGAGAAACACTTGAAATATATGAAATACCAAAAGAAGAGAATAAAGGGGGAAATGAAAGATGAATAAGCGACAGATTCAGAGTAGATTCTGCTACCAAAAGCTTTCATTGATGCAATTCATGTCAGTGCTTCATAGACGGGAGGTTGGTTTAACTCAAACAAGGGCGTTAGCATTAAACTTGGCTTGCTTTAGCCGTAGGGGTTCGGAAAGACACAAAAAGAGAGGCTTTCCATAACCGATATATCTTGGAAACTGAAATAGTAGGAATAGTAATTATCTTTTGTTACAAACTACCCAAATTTGAGAAAACTTGCAGAAGATGCTAGCATGGTGTCTACCAAAAGCAAAGCCGATATCTCTAGAAGCAGTTAGCTACTGTCTTGAAGATAATTAGATTGTCAGATTGTCATTACAACTCTAGTGCATTTAAAACGTCCTTGTGACTTTATCTTTGCGACGGATGGTGTAGACTGGCCTTTTAGCTATGAGCCTGAAAACTTGCAATTCCTAACTCTACGACGTCAGTTAGAAAAATACAAATGCGGGTCTACTTTGCAAACATAATCATAAAATAATATTTGTTTTGTTTCACTAAGTACGCTCCTACTCGGTAAAGTTTTGATTTGCTACGTGTGTTTACTCTTATTTTCAAAGAACTTTCTTCTTCTGATAAATCTGAAATATTAAAGCAACATATCCATATTGAATAAACCATATACATTTACCTAGCATGAATTGAAAATAAACAGCATACGCAAAATGCATCCAGTAGATATTAATTTTTGCATTTAGATCCCCAAGAAATTAACTCCGACTGCGTGCCTCGGTCAGGTGGAAGTAAATCCGGATTTGCCCAAAAGAGAGATGGAGCGGCACAAATAAGTAAGTAAACGGGGCCCAGAGATTGAGGCGGTGACAATTACATGCACAGGAAAAGACCGACAAGGTGAGAAAGAGAAAGAGAAAGAAATACATTAATGAATTCTGTCGACTGCATTACTACAAAATCCTTGCAAAACTTTGTTAATTTACAGGGTCTCTCACACGTCCACATTCTTGTTGTTAAAAATATTATATTTACTCTAATAAGCACCGGAAACGCCTATTATAAAATGTTTTTGGAAGCTGCAACGCAGCTATTTGGGAAGGAGGGGGGGAGCGGGTACTTATTCCAAAATTAACAGAAAAGGAAACAACAACAACAAGAAAAAAATTTATTTTCCATATACAAACACCCAAACCCAATGTTAGAAAATAGGAGAAGTGGGTGGGCGGGGGGTTATTGAAAAATAGTGTTCTAATTTGAGGCCCTTATTCGAGGGACACCTAATGGAGAAAATACTGTACACACACACACACACAGATATATATATATATATATATATATATATATATTATACAATTAATTTATCCATAGAAACATGCAGTTTTAATGTAGGTTATCAATATTTCGAAAATAAAACTTTACAGATGCACAGGACCATTTTCAATGGTATTTCATTAGTTGAAAAGGTTAATAAATAAATAAATAAACACTTTTGTGTTAATTTATTTTTATGTAAAATTTATTTAATGTATAATATAGTGTATAATTTATTTTTATTCGTGTATATGACATTTTATCTTTATAAGGTTTCATTCTGTACATTTTAGTATGATACTATTTCCCAACTGAAGACATTTCAATTTTTCCTTCAAAAAATGTGTAAATTAATTCTCCCAAAGCTTACCTTTTCTCAATTTCCACTTTCTGAGCTTCCAAGTTACTTCTGTGTTTCATTTACAGTTTTAATACTCTACAGGCGTATGGAAAAAATATTTTTATTACTGAAACTGAAAAAAAAATTAACTGAAAAAAGTAAAGCAAAAAAAGAGAGTTTTGTCATTGTGTGAATTTTTAGTTCTCATTGCTAAACCAGTTAATAGTGGAATTGAATCAGAGTAGGATAGTCGGTTGCTTTCATCTGCTGTAGATAACAAATTGTTCATAAGGTTGAATTTCAGATTTAGTTTGGTAAACCCTTCACTTAAAATGGAATGCTTTTTTGCTAAATTCCGATCCCTTTTTTTTGAAGTTATTGTTTGCTAATTGTGTTAAGTTGAAGATAATATATAGAAAGAGTTAAGTTTAACGTCAGATTTGGAAGTTTTTGTGGTATTTTTGTCGTCATAAGTGTAAAAAACAACATTTTCTTTCAATTAATAATTTAACAAGTTTGAATATTGACGTCAACCGTTATAAATATCTAAAAAACGTATCAGTTTCAGCCATATTGTTTTGTTGTCATTTTCGTTTGAAATGACACTTGTTGACGTTCAATTGTCTGTAAACACAGATTCATTGCACTGTTTTGGATAACTGATAACAATACATTGTAACTTTGAGCAAATGGTTTTGCGAAAGGCTATTATCACCAAGAGTCATACAAAAAATACAATATTCTTTTTCACAACAGGAAATAATAAGTTCCATTTGAATAAAAACTGTTCATGTCTGTGATGACAATTTGCTTTGCGTATTCATTTTCTGTGAAGCATTGATATTGTTATTTAGTGATTTAGATTTGTTGCCTTTCTTTTTACGGTTTTACAGACTTTCAAAACAAAACTCTAACACTTCATATTTTCCAGAAGCTTTCACGATTACAACATGTATTAGCTTTTATTTAACTAACCTTTATGGTTTACTGGCTTCAATTTTCAAGTAGCATATTACAGTGTTTGATTACTGTCCTATCTGGATTGATTGCTGTAAGAACCAACAGTTCACTTAGAGAGATTTCTAGCCCAGAGTCAACACGAGATTATACAGCAAAGAATATTTTTTGTTTAGTTTTAACGTCATTTTCCCCCAGCAATTTGGGCTCAAACGTTGCCCTTCAGAGGGACTTTGATTTGGCAATGAGGAATTTCTTGGCCGGATGTCCTTCCTGAAGCCAACCAATGGCTTTTTCTCTTTGCAAAGTTCCAAATTCTCCTCGACAGTACGGGGAATCGAACCCGGATCTCTTGGCAACTGTGCAGTTGTACTAACCATTAAGCCACGGCTCATCTATTACAAAAAAGAAATACACTCAGAAAATGATGTCCTACTTTTTTTCAGAGACATTTGGTACCCGAAAGTAGATGGATAGGGAGACAGATGAATGATTTTTTGCATTCACTATGAGACTGAACTATCTTTGTTGCTGTTGTTGTTGTACTCTTATGAAACAGTATTCTATATTTACGCACCCAATCATTTCAATTTTTAGACCCATATTCACCGTCAATACAAACCTTCGTATTTACAATACGTTTTCTAAGTAATGTAAAAAATGCCTTGTAAGATGTGAAGTACTTTCTGATCGCGACTTTTATTCAAAAGAAAACAATCATACACTGATCAATAGTGTTTGTCAAGTATCATTTTCCAAAATCTTTTAATAAAGTTACATCTTACTTAATTCTTTCTTACTTATTTTAGAATTATTATTATTATTTCACTATAAATATTCAACAAGCTGTACTGATGAGGTTTTTAAAGTACGTCGAAAGTTTTTTCCCCAAAATGATTCGTTTTTTGGTTTGAGTAATAATATATATATATGTAAGTGTAAGTTTTATAAGTTTTAAGTTGGTTTTTTTTAACGACATTACAAGGAAGACCAAGATCAGAATAGTTGAAAGTATGATATTTCCCTTAGCCATGTATGGATGTGAAAGCTGGACAATCAAGAAACAAGACAGAAAGCGCATAAATGCTTTCGAGCTATGGTGTTGGAGGCGAGTTTTGAAGATGCCATGAACAAGAAGGGAAACCAACAAATCCGTCATTGAGAGGATAAAACCAAATATATCTCTGGAAGGAC
>RDPX01000056.1:777269-793611 GCA_003991215.1 Morbakka virulenta
AATTCGAAATCAAATACAAATTCGAATTCGAAATCAAATACAAATTCGAATTCGAAATCAAATACAAATTCGAATTCGAAATCAAATACAAATTCGAATTCGAAATCAAATACAAATTCGAAATCAAATACAAATTCGAATTCGAAATCAAATACAAATTCGAATTCGAAATCAAATACAAATTCGAATTCGAAATCAAATACAAATTCGAATTCGAAATCAAATACAAATTCGAATTCGAAATCAAATACAAATTCGAATTCGAAATCAAATACAAATTCGAATTCGAAATCATTTATTTTAGCTTTCCAACTACAGAATAATACAATTTACAAGGCTAACATATTTTCCAAATTAAAAACGTCTTAAAAATAAAAAAGACTAGAAGGAGCTGTGGATACTTTCATTGGGGGGTGTCGAAACAAGTACCCATTTCGATGGACGAGGAAAGAAAGTAGGAGAGCACCAAGAATTTGTTCTATCTGGTTTAAGTTTAATAATTAGTGAATGAGAAAATAAAGCAATGTGACTCAGATTTCAGTAAAACTACCATAGAATATCAATTTTATACCTAGTAGTAAATTGACAATTTCATTTAATTTTCTGATTCTGCTATTATATTCTCTATTGTATATGGCCTAAGTTAATTTTCAAAGCAATTTTTCCATAAGGATTTGAGTTCTTTATATTTTATTTTATTAAGACAGAATACATAAACTTTTTGTTGTCATTTTAAACACTATATTTATTTTTAACTGTCTCACAATAAATCGATTGCTAAACTAATACCTAATAAAACATGGATATACATGGACATTAAAAAGGCGATAAACGCAAGAGGTGATATTTCTATAGAGACAAAAAGCATAGATGAAATAGTGCACAAAGCTGTTCATGGTCTATTTTCGTAATTACTACAGTAAACAACGTATGCATACTTAATCACACTTATTGTCTCCTCAAAATCGGCAAAACTGTGGATTATTCGACAAAGATAACTTCCATTTATGACGTCATTTATCTTGCTTGTTACGTAAGGCAAAGTATATTAAGACAAGTGTTTGAAAACATTAATTAAGTCTTCAGAGTTGGTGGAACATTTGTTAAAGAACTTTTATTGATTTATCTACTCATCTGATTGTGTGTTGTTTTTAATTGACTAATTTTGGTGCTTATGAAATCACCTGTTGACGCGTAATATTTTGCGAGCTCTCTTCTTTTGTGACACATTTTACTTTCTGTAAAATCCTTTACGTCACTTGCAAGCATAGATCCTTTATAATGTGTTAATCAGATAGACTGAAACGAGCAGTAAATTTTATTCAAGGCCGATTTACAATGCTTCTCTTTTTAAGCCGTCTCTTGTTATAGGCCTTAGAATTTTATTACTATCGTCCTCACCCCTAAAAAGCATTTCCAGCGTGCCTGATTAGCCAAATAGAAAGACGATTTTAACTTAACTCCAAAGTAAGTAAACATATTTTATCAAGTAATCGTTTCTTTGACAGTGTGAAAGAGGTAAGACGGATGAGCGAGGTGAACACGACAAGAAGCTACGCAGGATAGTGGGGCTCTGGAGGACTTTGTTAGGTGCCAAGGCTGCTCTTTGACGAGTTCTCTGTGATGTGAAGTGAAGTGCCGGACTTTCCAAGTAGTAAGAATAGAAGTGAAGGGGGCAAAGCAGTTGCTTGATGCTTGAATATGCTTTGTTCAAACCAAAAAAGTAACAATTTTAATACAAGTTGAAGGAAGGTTTGGGTAAAGGGAGAGGGTTCTCCAGATGATGCTCATCGCTACTGTGGGGAACACAATAAAAACCTACAGCCTGGAATCAGCTGTGTAGCTACAGGGGGTTACATAAGACCACATCTATCTAAAAGCATTTGCCTGGAAAAATGGAAGGTTATGTGGGTGATCAACTAAACTGTTAATAAAAGGACATCTTGGAACTCTGTTTTTCAGTTTCATGGATTCTGACTAAGGTTTTATGTCTTGGGATCCAAGTCATCATCTCAAATATTTTGTGGCATTTTGCATTCCTAAAATAGATAGAAAAGCAAAACAAGAGGCGTTATTGGTAAAATTATGCTGTCAAAGTTTTGAAAAATGGACCTTTTGTTGGTTATGTGCCTTGAGAAATTTCCTGTTATTGCAGTTTTGTTTTCAATTTACGAGAATAATAAGCATAACTGTGGCTTGGGCCAGGGAAAACAGGAAAGAAGATAGTTTGGAAATCCCTTGTAATTATAAAGTACAGAGGCCAAAGACACTTTCGAAAAAGGCAGAAGGAATAATTGAGATATTCTTGATACAAGAAAAACTAAATTATAAAAATATTACCTCATCAATTATTTTCCACAAACAAAATCTGTTACTGGTCCTGCATTAACCAATGAACTTACAACTTGTTTGGGCTAATTGGTTGAAGGATAGGGTATGATATAATATTGATAGAGCAAAGTACGTTAGGGTGCAGGAAAGGAGAGGAGAATAAGGTAGATTGGACTATAGTTTAGAATAATTCAGTAAAATACGGCTGCATTGAGTGCAGCTGAGCTGTCTTCTTGACTGTCTCATAAGTCAGTAATTACAACCTTTCCTAGAAAATAGCGGGGTACAGAGTAGAAGAAGAAAGTAGAGGAACAGCCAAAGAACTTTCAAAAAGTAAGGGCTTGCATGTTAGTCAAAATGCTTTTTCTACGGTGCCACTTAAACTATTTCCTTGAGACCTATGGAGACATAAGTGAGGAACTGGGTGAGCGTTTCTACCAGGACATTCGTGTCATGGAAGAGCGCTACCAAGGGCAGTGGGATATGTACTTTCTTGCAAACTACTGTTGGTGTTTGAAACGAAATTTGG
This sequence comes from Morbakka virulenta, assembly GCA_003991215.1. Taxonomy (NCBI): domain Eukaryota; kingdom Metazoa; phylum Cnidaria; class Cubozoa; order Carybdeida; family Carukiidae; genus Morbakka; species Morbakka virulenta. The sequence continues at coordinate 780,130 of RDPX01000056.1, forward strand.
TGGCTACTCAGCACAGGAGATAGTCAATAAAAAAGCTCTTCAGCCATAATTAGCTTTATGTATTGTATAATCTTGATTTTCTGAAGTTTGTTAGATAAAAAGCGTGCTTTTTGTTAAGCACTTAATCGAAAATAAAAGGTAATAAATAGCACTAAAGGGCGTTAATAATTCTTTTACAATCTCAAAAAGTTGACCTCATTGGACAAAATGAATATGATTTTAAGATTTTGCATAGCAAGCCATCCTAGAATCAGCTATCTCATGCTTTACCTTTAAAACTTCGCAAGGGCAGTGAAATGCAAAATAGTTTAGTATGTAGCAATAGAACATTACATGATGTTGAATAGTATATTATAGTATATCATATAGTAAAAGAGTGGAACATAGATAATATATTATACAAATATTTATTATAGAATAGTAAAGTATAATATAGTAAAGTATAATATAGTATAGTATATTATAGTATATAATATAGTTAAAGAGTGGATTATAGATAATATATTATACAAATATTTATTATAGAATAGTATAGTATAGTACAGTATAATATAGTATAGTATATTATAGTATATTATACAAATTTTTATTATAGAATAGTATAGTATAGTATAATATAGGATAGGATAGAATGGGGTATCCAATAGAGTATGAAGCTTGAAAAAGTATATTATGGTGCAATATGGGGAAATAGAGTGAAATAAATTATGAGTTAATGACATGTATTGGAGTACTGGAGAGACGAGTACAAGATTTACATAATTTTTACACAATATACTTTTTGTTTGTGAACTTTTACATATACCTATAATTTAGTGATAAAATACAGAAGACTTTAGCACAGCATGATATTATTCTAAAACTAGGAAATCGATGTCCACACCAACAGGTGTGAAACGTGTCCTCGCGAATGTTGAAACTTCGTGTCAAAATTTAAAACTTAAGAAGTTGAAATTCGGGACTTTATATGAAATCCATAGATGCTCAGTTTGATGAGTTAATTTTAAAATGTCTGAATCTTGGCCGTCAGATAAACAGCAGCCTTGTTTACTTTTTTCCATGTGTGGAACATTTAGTTTCTTCATCACGCAACCTCACCATAAATGTGAGGCTGAAATGTTTAAACCAAAATGTGAGGCTAATTTTCAACCTCGTACAGGAGAAGCTGAAATGTTCAAACAAATTTCGACTGTAATATAGTTGTCTTCACTCGGTTCGCTTCCTCGGACTGATAATAAGCAGTTTTGTAAGGTGGGGAGGAATAGTGAAATGTTGAGTGCCAGAACAGAGTAAAATAGAGTAAAGCAAATTATTGTGAAATGAAACATTAGTAGATTAGATTAGAGTGTACAAGAGCACGGTACTTTAGTATTACATTACATAATGCAGTCAGTGTGCAATATATGACACTCGATAGGGATCTATGGTATTGAATAGTGTTTGACAGTAGGTTATTCTAAGCTGTATTATATTGGATTGGATTGCAATGTATCCCAAAGTACTAGGTACTAGTGTACTGTATACTGAACAGTATGTTCCTAACCCTTTCGTCAGGTATAGCTAAGTGTAAAAGCATCACTAATAATAATCAATGTTATAGGAAACAAAAAAAGGAACCGTCAGTGGTAGTGTTTATACTCTCTATATTACAGTGGAAGAAAATGAAGGTGATGCTTATTGACAAGAATAAGATCAAAAGTGTTTCCACTCACATACCTAAGTGTTAAGACCAACCCCCCCAAATGACAAACTCATCACTAGTTATACCGTAAAATAGCTATACCGAAAAGCAAAAATACGATAACACACTTTCATAAAAACCACAGGCTCCGTGGAGTCTTTAGCTCAAACACACTAAACCTTAGCTATTGTTGTACCTCAGATATCGAAAATATAATCAAGCAACACAACGCCAGGATCCTTAATGAAGAAAAGAAACACCAACTACGATCCTGTAATCGTAGATCGAAGCCAAGTTGCCCAATGAATGGAAAATGCTAAGCAGCCGGCCTTATCTACAAAATGAAAGTGACGACAAAAGAAAACAATTATGTTTACTCTGGAGTAAGTGAAGGGGAATTCAAGACCAGTTAACATCAATCATATGACATCATTAGATTAAGAAAGTATGAAAATGATATTAAACTTTCTAAATATTTTGGAATCTGGACAACAACAAATTAGATTACACCTTGGAAGGGAGTATCGCTAATTATGCATCGCGGTATAAGTGTGGAAGAGGAAAGTGCAATTAATGTCTATTATAAAAAACGTATAGAATAAGGTCAGAACCTAAGGGACTCTTGAACAAGCGACCTGAACTTATCTCAAAGTGCCGCCACCGAAACAAATACCTTTTATCTTACATAAACCTATACATGGAAATTAAATATGTGAAAGATTTAATCTTAACGTTCTGCTTATATTCTTTTAGTTCTAATTCTATTTACTTATACCGTCACCGACACGTATGATTGATGATGATTGATGATTGTTTTAATTAACATGGAACGCTGAGTTGCTAGATAATTGTAATATCTTTTTGGGATGCTTGAGGTCTCCTTCCAATATGCTGGTGGTAGAAAATACATCTAAGTACGTCATGATGCTAACTTATTCAATGTATCCCACTTCAAAGCAAAGACGAAAAACACATGGTTTTCCTGGAGATGTTGTTTGCAGATGCTTGCGACCTCATCGCCCACAATGTCCGAGATATACCGATCCTTCTGGACAAGTTTGCCAAGGTTGTCACTGACATCAGTCTTAAGATTAATATCAAGAAGACCGTGTGTTTATACTAACCCATCCTGAACACCAACACAGATGTACAACCATTAAACATACTAACAGACGCAAGCTATCAACACTATGTGTATCTTGATAGCACCATCACAGGAAATGCATACTTGGACAGTGAGATTTCAAACAGAATGGAAAAACCAAGCATTGCTTGTAGAAAACTCCGAGAGAGACTGGACCAATAATCATGTATCCTTAAGTGTCAAGGGTAAAGTATATCGTGCTATTGTACTGTGGATCAAGTCATCCCTTCTACACGGTGTTGAGGCCTGGGCCATATATAGCATGAAAGTGGAGTGGAGAATCTCTAAGTATACATAATGGAACACCCACGTGATATCATATCTCCTGGCATGAAAAGATTGCCAACGTCGAAATCCTTGAAAGTGCAGAACTCAAACAATGGAAGCTATGCTTTGACACAAACCTGAGGTAGCTGAGACATGCAGAAAAAATTTACCGTGAACAACTGCCAAGGCAGCTACTGTACTCTCAAATACGTTGTGAAAAGAAAAATCAGGAAAGACCTAGAATGAGATTTAGGGACACGCCAAAGCGTACCATGAAGAAGAGAGGTATTGATGTCTCTCAGTGGCAAGTGGGCACTGATAACAGAGTTAAGTGGAGAGAAAATAGTCATAAAGAACTAAATTGTAAACGGTCATTTTCAACACAACGGACAGCAGAGATAATTTGTATTATATGTATATATTATATATCTACTCAAGCTACAGACAGTACTGTTTCGCCCTTTGTGGGTTCATCAGTGCAGCACAGAGTTTCTGAGACATAACTCTATATACATATGCATATAATTTTTTTTATTCGATACAAAGGAAATTATATGGATAAAATATATATATTTATATTTATTTATTTAAGAAATAATCATGTTTTTTCAACTCCGATGAATATAAAGACCTCTTTATACAGGTCTGCGTATATATATACTAATTTATTTCTGTGGTTGATAGTTATATAAAATTCGAATGTCATAAAAACCTTGGCTTTTTTATGTTATTGATCCCTCAACATCTTATTGAGTGCAGGTGTGATTGAGTGACTCATTTGCATCTCCTGATCCTCTGCAATAACTTATTTACTTGTTTTGCAAATCTCCGAGTTAAAGATTATCAAAAATTGTAATCAAAGCTTATTGTATTATATGTCGGAGTTATCTGCCTCTGAGCGAATGAGTAAACACGGGTTAGACAATTTTCTTAGTCTACTATCTTCTTGTTAGTACTATTGGATTCTACTTTCTGGCTCTTTCCTGTGATGGCTCTCTCTCTCTCTCTCTCTTTCTCTCTCTCTCTCTCTCTCTCTCTCTCTCTCTCTCTCTCTGTACCACGTTTACAGCCACCAGGATGTGAAAAAGGTCTACACATCGCTTTGTTGTTCCTGTTCTTGTTTACGAGAATTTTAATTTTAAGCCCCAAATGATGGATCTTCGCTGTTAAATAAAGATCGCATAAATGTAGTTTTCACTTAGTGGGTTTCCTGTGCTTATTCTTGATAACAGTCTTGTAAAACCTTAATAAATAAGTAGAACAGTTTTCAAAACGTATCTCTAATATGAAGTTATTAATGTTATTAATATTAAGTTATTAAAATTATTAATTAGTGGGTTTCGATATCTGTTGAAGTATACCATTAGATGCTCGTAGGGGACAATGATACAAAGCTTATTATCCCTTACCGTTTGACGAAGTTATTAACTGGTGTTCCCTGCTAGGGCAAATAACAAATAAATAGTAATTTCATCAGTTTCTTGCAAACAGCTATTACCAGGTGTGTTTATGATTCACAGAGTAATTTATATGCAGCATCTTACCACAGAAAAGCCTAATTGAAAAATTCTGCAAATCATTGCGCACAGTACGTAAAATAAAGGCGACCACTATCAATTTCAGCCCTTTTCGATCGCTTTTTGCTGACAACCATAAAATATTACATCCTTGTTACACAGCAGATGGAGATGTACAGTGCCGATTGAAGAAGTCTGTCTGACCAAGACTTCAAAGAAGACACCTTTACTAAGATCATTTACTACGGCAGTTGGTGAATTTTCTACACCTGTGGGCCTATTCTCTATGGTGAACAAGAGAGCATCTAGACTGACATCGAGTACCCGCAAGGGGGGACTTGTTGCCTTTCATTACTGGGGTAATCCTGTCAGATCATTTTCTCAGACCCGCAAGTATGTTGATCTGTTTCCTAAATCTCAAAAGAATTGACATTTGCTCCTTTTTATTGCCAATAATGTTAAAGAAAATTTTCTCACAAGAGACTCTAAAAATTAAAATTAAATAATTATCTTTAAACCCTAAAAATATCGGACCCCAAGTATTTATATGACCACCCCGTCACAAAAGTTAAATGTGCTACCCCCTGGAAGGTTACATTGTTTTCAAACTTTAGTGTAGTAAGCGTGAAAATAAACAGGAAAGTAAGCCTTAACCAACCAAAGATTTAAAAGGAAGGTTTCTGTTTAAGTTACACTTTTGTAAGCGTAACATATCCATCGCGAAATCTGCTAGTTTGGTTCTCTAGATTTCTGGTCCGTCGATAAATCCTCCACATGCTAATCAAAAACCCCATCAATTTCTTACAATAACTACAAAATCCTTTTATGACTTGTTTACTCAAATAATTATAATTGCTTTTTCAAACTAAAAAGAAAACCAAATCGAGTCGTTCTATTCAGTGAAGCTTCTCACGATGCTCTTTCCATAAAAGAAGACGATTATTATTATTATTGTGAAAACTGTCATTTTTTTTCGTCCGTGAACACTTCTTTTGTGAACATCAGAGAATATAGGTTTTCAGTAGCTAATGACACTTTCAAATTGCACTACCCTGCACCATAAAACGAAGTGCAAAACTACTTGATTATCATTTCAAAGGCATTCCAAGGCTGATTTCAACTGAAAGCCTTATTTTCACGTGCGCGACTTTTTGCCGTTTATTTTTTGATTAACACTGAAGGAAATGTAGAATCTCATTTGCAGTCGATTGACAATGACGATTTCACCAATCAATTACACTCCTTGAACAACACGCAAAGAGAATGAAGACAACAAATTTTATCGTTATTCTTTATTGAAGAAGAAGACATTAAAGAACCAATAGCCTTGGTCCAAGTGATAAAACAGTTTTGCTATTTAAAGCAGCCATTTGATCGCATTCACGGACATATGGGGTTTAAATCAGGGGCTTACGTTCATGAATGGGAATTTGGCCTGGAAAAGAATTGCACACGATCAATCGCAAAAGATCCCGCTTGCAACATAAAGCATTGAATGGCACTCAGCCTTCAGGCGACGTCATATTATCTTACAACCCATCTTTGGGAAGCTGTCTTTGAAGCCAAACACAATCTTCCCACAAAAACTATTGACGCTGTCAAGTTACAGAAGAGAAGTCAGTTCGATTTTTAATATTTTTAGATAAATTCGGTGAGTGTTTTGTTTGTGAAATGCACTCGTTTGCTTGTGATATTAATTTTGAGGACACGGCTGCTAATTGGAATACTTTTTAAACAGTCGTGTTTGTTTCGAAGGAAAAGCGTATAAAAAAACTCCTGAAAGGAATATATTGGTGCGTTGATATTTGCAGTGACAGAATCATTTAAAAGAAAGCTAGGGATCATGAAAAAAATAAGTACAAAAATTGGTTTACGAGTGCTACAACTAAACCCTGTGCGGGGTAAACTGAAGTAAATGTGCTGTTAGCTGAAATAGGACCAGCTTGAAAGATAACAAATAAGTGAGCTTAAGTCTTTGTAAGACAGGATTAGTAAAACGGAATAGAATAGCCACATGCACGAAATTGTATCTTCAGAAACACCTACAGAATAGCAGATATGCACGCGGTTAATACACATAAAAAAGGCAGAGCACTTATTCACCTATCTATTTACATATGAAACCAACCTAACCAAAACAAATGAAATCCAGTTTAAATTGATAAAAGTAGGTCTTTTTATACCATGGAGCTAAGTTAGAACGTTATATTGTTAATCTTAAATATAGTATGCAACTTTGCAGTGGAAAGCAGGGTTATAGCAAAGAGGTGGAGACTGGGCACGCAGGATTGTCGCTATATAGAACAAGGATACTTTTGGGTGCATGCTGGCCCTGTTTTAAATACTACATATATCTTTCTTTTATTCTACTTTGATAACGAAGATTATTTGTATAAGATTCATGAAAAACCTAACGAAATGAAATTTTTTTCTTAAAGCTCAACTCCAAAGAGACCTTTTATCTGAAATACTTCCTTTGTCTTCATCAATATATCATTATACTTTTTTCATCCTTCCACCGTTTCGGGTCACAGAATATCGTTTCGGGGTTTTAGAACAGCATACGGCTTTGGAATATCTGAATAGTGTTGTTTCAGAATTTCATAATACAGTATCGTTTCTGGATTTTAAGATCGAATTTGGTTTTGGGATTTTTTTTATAACTAATAAAGTCGAAAATGTTATTTGGACAAGTTTTGATATGCTTTTGACATCTTACTCCAGAACACAAGGATCAAAGATGACTTGAAAGCTTGTTTGGCTGCTAAGTCGATAGATTTGGTGATTTTTCACTTTGCAGCAAATAATACATATAAAGACAAATCTAACGAGCTGATAAATTCTGAATATTTTGATTTTAAAATCATCATTTATAAGGCTTTTGGCTTTCGAATATATTTGTAAGGCTTACCGGAACTTTCAAACCGAATTTTCAGATGATCTGCTACACTGGAATCGACAAAATGTCTTTAATTTTGTAGTATGGAATTTAATATTAATCATAGAACTTTACAACAAGAATAACAGTTCATAGAACTTTACAACAAGAATAACAGTTCATAGAACTTTACAACAAGAATAACAGATAAAGAAACTTTCTCCACAAGTTTTTGAATTAACCAAAAACATCGAAAACACCATCCTGTCCTATGAACGTCCATTGTAAACTCTCTAAATACTTCATGTATTCCACACTGTTACCACAGAAACGATGGAAAACGAGACTAAAATGTCATCAATGTTATTAATGCAATATGCCAGGTTCGTTATCGCCGGTTCAAAATCCCAGCTGTTCATAATAACAAATCAAATAACTGTGAACTGCGTTTCTCACGATGGATTCCAAAAATGAAGAATGTTTCAATAGGGAATTTAAACTATAAGATGTAAATCATAACAAATTTGATCTTCAGATTTCTTGCAGGGATGTTTTCGGACAACTGTCAATATACTACTTCTAGTACTTTCTGGGAGTTATCGTTGGGGATCGCTAGATGGATCATTGTTTTGTCACAGATTTAGACTCATTTTCATTATTGGGCCTTGCCAGCAATTAGTTTATATACCCCTCAGGATTTATAATCGTTCGTCTAATTCCTATTATTCGACCTACCGGGCTTGAGTGAACCTGCCAGGAGAATATTTTCCCACCAGAATAGCTCTAGGGGGATCAGAATGCACAGGCTACCTTCCTTAGGCAAAGTGATGATGAGAAATAGTAATAGTGGCTTCAGGGTCAGAATAATCAACTCAAACCAGAAAGTAAATACTCTCTGTAGTCATGTAATTATTTACAACCATATTATCATCATTATTATTATTTTCATTATTACCNTTGGAATATCTGAATAGTGTTGTTTCAGAATTTCATAATACAGTATCGTTTCTGGATTTTAAGATCGAATTTGGTTTTGGGATTTTTTTTATAACTAATAAAGTCGAAAATGTTATTTGGACAAGTTTTGATATGCTTTTGACATCTTACTCCAGAACACAAGGATCAAAGATGACTTGAAAGCTTGTTTGGCTGCTAAGTCGATAGATTTGGTGATTTTTTACTTTGCAGCAAATAATACATATAAAGACAAATCTAACGAGCTGATAAATTCTGAATATTTTGATTTTAAAATCATCATTTATAAGGCTTTTGGCTTTCGAATATATTTGTAAGGCTTACCGGAACTTTCAAACCGAATTTTCAGATGATCTGCTACACTGGAATCGACAAAATGTCTTTAATTTTGTAGTATGGAATTTAATATTAATCATAGAACTTTACAACAAGAATAACAGTTCATAGAACTTTACAACAAGAATAACAGTTCATAGAACTTTACAACAAGAATAACAGATAAAGAAACTTTCTCCACAAGTTTTTGAATTAACCAAAAACATCGAAAACACCATCCTGTCCTATGAACGTCCATTGTAAACTCTCTAAATACTTCATGTATTCCACACTGTTACCACAGAAACGATGGAAAACGAGACTAAAATGTCATCAATGTTATTAATGCAATATGCCAGGTTCGTTATCGCCGGTTCAAAATCCCAGCTGTTCATAATAACAAATCAAATAACTGTGAACTGCGTTTCTCACGATGGATTCCAAAAATGAAGAATGTTTCAATAGGGAATTTAAACTATAAGATGTAAATCATAACAAATTTGATCTTCAGATTTCTTGCAGGGATGTTTTCGGACAACTGTCAATATACTACTTCTAGTACTTTCTGGGAGTTATCGTTGGGGATCGCTAGATGGATCATTGTTTTGTCACAGATTTAGACTCATTTTCATTATTGGGCCTTGCCAGCAATTAGTTTGTATACCCCTCAGGATTTATAATCGTTCGTCTAATTCCTATTATTCGACCTACCGGGCTTGAGTGAACCTGCCAGGAGAATATTTTCCCACCAGAATAGCTCTAGGGGGATCAGAATGCACAGGCTACCTTCCTTAGGCAAAGTGATGATGAGAAATAGTAATAGTGGCTTCAGGGTCAGAATAATCAACTCAAACCAGAAAGTAAATACTCTCTGTAGTCATGTAATTATTTACAACCATATTATCATCATTATTATTATTTTCATTATTACCCTTGTTATTATTTTTTATCATAGTCAATCATGAAAATCTTGAAATTATTTGTCTGATATATTTTGAAATTATTTGTATCCTTGACAGTGAGTAACGACAAGTTAACAACGAACTCAAAGTTCTTACTTCTACATATATACATGTATATGTATATGTATAATGTGGATGATAATGTATAATCCTGAGCTCACTGCGCTTGCGTAGTTTGAGCACTCTGACAGGATCTCACAGTAACTCTTTAGGCTGTGTTTGCTCCGGGAACATGACCAGAGAGTTATGTTTCAGAGCGATGTCTCAGAAGCTCTGTGCTGCACTGATGAGCACACAAAGGGCGAAACGGTACTGTCTGCAGATTGAGTATATTTACTTCTACATCTTTATTGACAAACATTTTCGCGATACCCTGTTTTTTAAGTAGTGTTATTTTCTAAACAGTTTCCATTGTCATCTTGACATCCAACTTTTACATGCGCGTTTCTAATGAATCTAAAAGAACTCCCAATACTCCAATCACTAAATGTTTCACCGCAACTTATTAATTTGGCTTTAATTTCAATCTTTCCATGTTCCTTTTCTTTCACTCTTGAATGTTCTCTTACAGCAATATCGATTATTTTCACTTTTTTGTTCTTCTTGTCAACCAACAATTGGGGGAGGAGGGGGCGTTTTGCATTTAATACGCCATCACACTGAATTGTAAAATTAAACAAGATACTGCCATTCTCATTTTCAAGAGCTGCTCCATGTTGCTGTTTAAACCATTTATCTGTTCTTTTAAGCCTCCTTTGCTGGAAAATCACCAATGAATACATCATGCAACATTATGCCTTCTCTTGTGGTCTCTTCGTGCTAATTTTTCGCATTCATTAGCTAAATGGCTTATATGCTCTCTCTTTTCTCTTTGCATTTTCTGTACAGTTGGGCATCAGCATCTTATCATTATGGAATTTCGTATAATTGGTTTTTAAAGCTTGTTCTTGACCACTGCATATCAGTGCTTCTTTACATCCCTTCAAATTTCCCTTTTCAATCCATTGCCATGACATACCAATTTACTCCTTCCTTGTTCCTCACTAACTTCCTATCCATCACCTGTGTTCATTCATTTTCTCTTTCAAGTTTCTTGGGACTCTTTGTGTTCATTTGACTTAATTGCTTCCTTTCTATTAAGTATGACTCGAGTTACTTTTCTCTTCCTTCAAACAATTTTCACAACTCATCAAATCCCTTCCCCCTTCCTTTCTTGAAACCTATATTCTTGTATCGCCACTCCTTAGATGAAATTCCTTGTTTATTGTCATAACCTTTTTTGTTTTTTCTTTATCTTTTGAAGGTGATTTTCCTTTCATTTAAATACACCTACTTTACAGCTCACACGAGACACTGTCCAGGTGTTTGCTGCCTTTTTTTTGTTCCTACCATTTTCTTTTGAGCTGATAATAATATTGAGTCATCACAGAGTATTCTGATTGGTAAATTTCTTTCATCTCATTCTCTTTTTTATTGTTAAGCTCTCTGTTTGTATTCTTCATTTTCAACCTCATTAGTGCTTTCTCTATTGCTTAGCCTTACATCTTCAATTTTGACCAGTTTTCCTCGTTTCATGATGGTAAAAATCACACTTCTTTTCCCCAAATATCCATTACAATATCATACTTTATCGCTTGTACTGTCAACAGAAGACTATCAATTCTACTCTTGTTCTTTGCAAACAATTTCAAGTCATCCATGAATAAAATATGGTTGATTCGCTCCTTTAATCAAGTCACTTTAGTCGTAACTAATCAGGTTTCTCTCCGAATGTTGATTGTTGAAATTGACGCTTCATAAGAGGTCAATTCCTTCTTCCAGTTCCCATCAGTCTCTGCACACAAAAATTTACAATTTGTTGTGCTTGTGCTGTGATTTTCAAATATTTGATTACAAGGGTGGGGTACTATTTCATAGGGTTTCTTTTCGTCCACACATGCCATTGTAAGCTTCTTCTGTAGTTTTTATAATCAGTGAGATCATCTTGTTAATCAAAAATTGGTCCTTTTTTCCTTCGTTCTTCTTTCTGCTTCCATTGTGTACCCTTTGTGTAATCTTTGTTCTCTGATTCTAGGTTACCATTTATTTCAAGCACTTTGTCTACACTTTGAGCAATTACCGCAGTAATCAGTTTTCACATTAGTGGAGGCAAGGTATTGGCCTACATTCTTCTTTTTTTCTGCTCCTCTTTCTTGCACAACACTGTTATACCAATTTTTATCCACAGAGTTGTTTGAGCCCAGCTTGTTGAGTTTCATTTATTGGTTCGGCGATCTTGTCTTGTGGTGACGTCGAACTTCTTAGTTGAGTAACCTTGGACCCCATTAGGTTCAGGTGTTTTCCAATTCGGTAGCTTCTACATCTGTGTTATTGTTATTGCCAAATTTATCAGTATATCATCCTTTCTTCTTAAGCACATAATCTTTTAATGCCTTTATCATTCTGCATCCCTAGGTTTTCGTATCTCGTTCCTTTAAATGTTTAATCAACATCGGTCGCTTTCCTTTGCAACTGATGCTATTTCTTCCCTTCTTGACATTCCATTGAATTCTTGGTATACTTTCTTGTCATCTTGCTACAACATTCTTTTAATTCTAGATTCGTCTCACCCTGTCCTAAAGTGGGAAACCCGCCGGGTAATAGACCTTCCCTAATTTTCCTCGTAATTTGAATTGGCCATTTTACTCAGAAGAGGATAGTGGATTTTAGATTACAAATCCATCAGTGTTTCTATCAAACCACCATCCCTGGGATTGCCAAAGAAAACTTTAGAGTCCCTCTCGCTTATAATACAGACTAGACCTTGCCGGACGCTAGTCCGGTAGTTCATGGTCCAGGGGTGATCTGACAGGTACTACAACTTATTCAAGGGAGGTAGTTGTTACAAAGACTAATCTCAGCCGGATGGAGTTTTTATGCCATACCTTGGACTGTTGTTATCTTTATTAATCTTACCTTTATTATTATTATCATCATTATTTTTATTATTATTACAATAACAACTATAATAATAATTATAGTAATAATAATTATAATAATAATTATTATTATTATTATTATTATCATTATTATTATTATTATTAGCAGCAGCAGTAGTAACAGTAGTAGTACTAGCAGTAGTAGTAATAGTAGTAGTAGTAGCTGCAGTAGCAGTAGTAGTAACAGTAGTAGTAGTAATGGTAGTAGTGGACGTAATAGTAGTAATAGTAGTTGTAATAGTAATAGTAGTAGTAGTAGTAATGGTAGTAGTAATAGTAAAAATAATAGTAATAGTAGTGGTAATAGTAAAAGTAATAGTAATAGTAGTGGTAATAGTAATAATAATAGTAATAGTAGTAGTAATAGTAGTAGTGGACGTAATAGTAGTAATAGTAGTTGTAATAGTAGTAGTAGTACTAGCAGTAGTAGTACTAGCAGAAGTAGTAGTTGTAGTGGTAGTTGTAGTGGTAGTAGTAGTTGTTGTAGTAGTAGTAGTAATAGTAGTAGTATTAGCAGTAGTAGTAGTAGTTGTAGTTGTAGTAGTAGTAGTAGTAGTAGTAGTAGTAGTAGTGGTACCATTACTGCATGACAAGACGTTGTTTAGGGCACTTTCTATCAGTTTACATGACATTTTTGCAGCAGATATTTGATGTAAAGCCAATAGCTCTAATCAATAAAAATAGCAGCATTCTGGTACCAGGATATGCTAATAATCTCCACAAATTCACCACCAATGCCATGTCTTTCACAATCCGTTAAAGCTT
>RDPX01000056.1:795411-839251 GCA_003991215.1 Morbakka virulenta
ATTTATATATTTATATATTTATATATTTATATATTTATATATTTATATATTTATATATTTATATATTTATATATTTATATATTTATATATTTATATATTTATATATTTATATATTTATATATTTATATATTTATATATTTATATATTTATTTATTATATACAGGATAGAAACATTTCAGCGTTACATACACTGCTATTAGTATGCATGCTGATACAAGTTTTACCCCAATCCAGTATGGGCTTAAATATTTCAAACTTTTCTTTCCAAAGAATAACAATAATTTATTAACTATGTTACTGGTGTTTTATATTTTCCTTTATTCAATAAGAAGTGTTTTTCTCCATCAGTCCTGCTGTTTCTTAGTTGTCTATCGGTGGTCCTTCTCCAGCTGCCGTTCCGTTATTTCGTTGCCTGTGTGCTTATTAAAACTGGGATATTCCAAAACGACGTTAAACCAGCTTTGCACACTCAAATAGCCTCCAATTACCCTTGTTTTTTTTAATAATACCCTTCGCAAACAAATTTCACAGGATTTCTAAAACAAAAAGGATACTTTCCCCACGCTTTGCTCAAATTTTATGCTTAGACTAATGGTTGATTTTTATGCAAGTTGTCGAGCTAGGATACCGTACGAAAAACTGGAAGTTACAGTGGTGCTCACAGTTGCAGGTCATAAACATAACAGACTGCAGAAAGTATGTTATTAACTTGGCTTTATTTCATAATTTTCCCCTGCACTTGCATTCATCAACATTGTCGCGTAAGAATCAATTAAAACGTGAAGTATTACTATCTTTGGCTGCAGTAAATTTGCTTTATTAGAACGTGCTACATTTCTGCCTATCCATTAAAGACTGCAAGTTCTCTGAAGCCATCTCTTGTATAAACCACTCCTCGTTCAGTTTATCCGTTCATTTCAGATCTTCATTTGGTCTTACTGCCAAAGAAACACTGGATCTTTCTCGAAATCTTATAAAATGTGTTTCGCAGAGCTAACACCTGAACGGCTTGCATGCAGGAATCTTTATTTTGTGTGTGCGTGCGTGTGTGTGTGTGTGCGTGCGTGTGAGTGTGTGTGTGTGTGTGTGTGTGTGTGTGTGTGATTCATAACCAATTAATAGCTCTTCCTGGGATTGAAGATAAATTGATATTGGTTCTTTGGAAGGTCTTGCGACAATGTTATTGACGTCGTATTTGTGTACAAGGTAAAGTGTTAATTAGCTCGGTTGGCTAGCTGTCTTTGTCTTGCAGTTACCCAGTTATCCCTAGCTTCTGTTTCAGTGTCATTCTTCCTGTTTTTGAGAGGCGCCAATGTTTGCAAATGAGTTAACAAGCATTTGTGCATCGAAGCTTGCAAGCTGCAACAGGTCAAACCTTATCATCAGATTCTGAAAGTGTCGTTCTGACGTTATTGAAGAAAATTCAAAGCCAGACAGACTTAGTATTCCGCACAGACGTTAGAATTGTTTTCGGTGTCATAGTCATATTGTCATCATTATATTTCAGTGGGCACATCCATTACCCCGCACCCGGTGCCGAGGAAACGTTAGTCGCTGCGTCCACACAAGGGGAAAATGAAGTCAAAATTTATGACAATTTTCAAGCTCTGTGTAAATGGAGGGAAAAGTATCCTATTCTATTCTCCAAATGTGTATTCCCCACCACCTTTGCCACACCCACCCCACCCCAACACGAACATAGCGGACAACCCTCCACATACACACATTCTTAAAACTCACACCAACGAGACCAAATCACTAATATCCATCAAAGAAGATTTCGTTTTTTTCGTTGGCTTTAATTCACGTCACAAACCTTAGCTTGTGTCATCAAAAAAAGAACACCGAACCCAGATTTCCTTCTTTTGTTCATCTTCATAATTTGATAAATGATTGTGTTGGCAAATTTGTTCAACTTTTGTTTTTGTGAAGGAAGTATTTACTGTCTACTGTTGTTGTTTTTGTTGTTCTTGTTGTTTTATTGTGTTGTTTTTTTGAAACATAGAGGTCGCTTGATTGGTTTTTGTGACGAAACCAAATATGGAAAATACTTTCGACCTTGTCCCGAGTATGTTTTTTGTTGTTTTATTTTCAGCCAAGCAAATGAAGAAAAATGAAGAAAATGGTGGCACTGTTCAGGTGTGGTCGGTTGTGGGCGGTTGAAGGCGGTTGAGGGCGGTTATGTCTTTGTACATACTAAGAAGTATGAGTGGTATCTGCAATAGAACGTTTCCCCACTTTTAGCAGCTTTATCAGCAAAAAATTGCATTCAGCATGTACCTCTTAAATGTTATATATTACCAACAACAAATTAAATTATTAAGTGATAACTATTTACACACTGGTGTGGAAATAGTTATCACTTAATAATCACTTCCTTGAGTTGCAGCCATAAAGTACAGTCTTATTAAAAACCACAATATTTCTTTTCAAATAAAAATAAACTATTGGCAAAATTTAAATATCCATGTATCCACACCTGTTATTTTTATATCTTACATTTGTTATATATATATATAATTCAAAGTGTGTGCATATGTGCAAGGTAGGACCACTGGGGCGGATACCAGGATCGAGAGAGGGAGTTATTTGGGTCCTCTGTCTAAAAGACCTATAATGAGAAACTGAATTGAATCAGACATCGTGCTGAGTAAAGAGTATTCTATTTAACAAATTTCTGTCAACGGGCGTCAAAAGGGATCGTGTAGGGTCAGTACTTAAAGATGAAGACCTTTGGCAAATAAACTGTGTTGATTTTCTATATGACCGTTAGGGGGAGGGGTACCAGAGGCCCAAATAGCTATCAGGCTAGCCTATGCTTGTAGATAAAGACCTACAATAGAAAACCAGTCTGTGCAGAAAGCTAACATTGGGTGTAAGGGTATTTTGCCACCCTTGGGTGAATGTAGGCTATTTTATTTTTCAATATCACCATTAGGGGCAACAAGGGGGTCGAGATGGTCCATTGTCAAAATTAAGATCTACAGTGGGGGGAAAATCAACCAGACAAGATAAAAGGCTCAAAATTGATGTTATGTAAGTTGGGATAACTGTAGGCGGGGTTTTTTGTCACCATTAGGGCGACCGCAACGACCGAAATTGGCTGGGTGAGTGTTATCATTCTTAATTATAAAGACTTTCGATGTAAGGATAAATTTACCAGGGTTTCTTATGAAGCTCCAAAAGATGGGGGTGAATTAAGTCAAATTGTACTTTCGATATTTCATATTTTTCGTAAGAGCAACGTATCAGTATTATTGAATCCTTTTACCAGATGCACAAAGCAACACCACCTACCTCTGCTGTTATACTCTTTTCCATGCACACAACAATCAATGTCGCTGTGTGTATGTTGTCCAAAATCAATCGCACACCCGGCAATGTACAAAGCTCAAATTTGGTGCTCGAATAATTTGAATTCCTGTGCTAAACATGGGATTTTTTTGTTGTTGATGTGACAGCTCAGTCAGCCCCCAGGGGAAAAAGGGGGTCTTTGTGTAAATGTGATTAAGAATAAAGAACTACAATTTTAAAACGAATTTTGCTAACCAATGAAATCAGCTAGTATTCCTTAGTTTCCAATAGACAATACCAGACTCTATTGACAAGACTGTAAATAAGCATCACACTGCTAATATATGTGTTTTGGGGGACTTAAATGATCATAACAAGGTAATGACCTGGTTGAGTCATTCTAACAGGACTGACAGACCTGAAAACCGTACTCGGACTTCGCCTTTGCCAATGATCATTATATACAGGTTGGTGATTTTTTTCATAAGATTTCCTGATGGAGACGTAGAAGAATCTTCTCTTTCATATCTTGTTTGGACTTTGTCCCCAAGCATTGTACAGTTTTATCTTCACTCCCATTTGGATCTAATCACCCTGTTGTCACTGTCGAAATTTAGGGTAACTATTTCAGATCTTGTTTGGACTTTGTCCCCAAGCATTGTACAGTTTTATCTTCACTCCCATTTGGATCTAATCACCCTGTTGTCACTGTCGAAGTTTAGGGTAACTATTTCAGATCTTGTTGACAAGTTATAAAATCATAAGGCTTGAAAGTTTTGCCAGTGGATTGCCAGATGGATTTCGTCAGTTTCTTCGTAACCTTCAGTGGGACTCTGTCTTGACTAAATCAGCTTCCGATGATGCATCTGAATTCACAGTATAGGTACAAGTTGGTATTGAAACTTTTGTACTTTGTTGCAGTTACAAAGTCAAACCTCGTTCTTCAGCTGTTCTTTATCGCAATAATTTCTATGTTCAATTTCAACAAGATATAACTGAGAAAGCTACGTTTTCTTTCAAGTGAACTGGCAATGCTTGTAAAAGGGTGATGCCTGATGCTAAATCTCGCTATAGTGAGCAAGTTTGTGAATCTCCCCCCCCCCCCCAAAGACCTGAAAGTCAAGATTTGTGAATTCTTGTACACCATTTATATCTCCAATTTTTTATGGTGTTCGATTCTCTCTGTCTTTTAGGGGGAAATTAATTTTATTCCCTAGATTCTTTTTACACCAATTCTTCTTCAAATGACACTGCTGTTGGTTTGTTAGAGTTTCTTTCGCAAGTTGATCAGAAATTGGTCTCTTTCATAATGAACTCAAGGCCAGTTGAAAAAGTAATTTATGGACTTGATCAATCTAACGCACCTGGCCTACATTTGTTTCCGTTAGCTGTCTTAAAATGGTGTGCTCCTGAGCTTTCTTCCTTGCTTTCCAAACTTTTCAGTTGCCTGTAAGTGTTTTGCGTCTGCCTTTAAAGCAAAGTTTCTGTTGTGGTTCCTGTTTTCAGTTGTTCAAGTGATCCATCTGATCGTCGCAAATATCAACATGACGTCTTGTTTCTGTTAGTATTAAGATCTTTAAACGACTTGTTAACAGGGCACTGGTGGAGTTCTGGCATTCCTAAGTCTTTTTGTTGATGCTCAGTATAGATTTAGAGAATCTCACTCTACTAGTGACCTCCTGGCTGTATTTACAGAGCGTTTGTAAAGAGGTATGGATAATTCTGGTGAAGGATGACCTTTACCACTTGATATTTCCGAGGGATTTCATAAGGCATGGCACTCTAGCTTGCTTTATAAGCTTTGTTTTATGGTATTTGTGTACAAAATTTTAAAAATCTTTCAGTCCTTTCTTTCAGATTGTTAAATCTGTGTCAAATTAGATGGAATTACACCTGAGGAGTATTCCATTAATGTTAACGTTTATTACGGTTCTGTTCTTGGTCCACATCTCTTCCATCTTTAAATCAATAAACTTCCTGATGACTTATTACAGCTCATCAATATCTACGTTGCTTATTGTGCCTTGTAATCTGGCATTGGTCAGAAAGTATCTCAAAAGGAACAAGCCAGAGAGTGGGAAAAAAGTGGGGTTTTTTTTAATGCAGAAAAATCGCAATTGATGTTGTTCATTGGAATGCTAAATTCTTCCAATATGAATAAACTCTCATTCTGATGTTAACCTTGCCAAGGCTACATTTCCTCTTTAGGATATTCTTCATCTAGGCTGTATGGTTTGTCAATTTCTTCAGATCTTTGTTATTTTTTTAAATATTTAATATATTGTAAAGTCTGCTTCTTAAAAGATTGTTTTTTCGTACCGAAAGTACCCCAACCCTAACGCCATTTTGTTTTACTAAAAATCCATACTTTCATGGAGTACAACTGCCATTTTAAGAACGTGCTCTCTTACCTCATCTTCATGTTTTTGATAGAGTTCAGAGAGGTATTTTTAACTTGATTACTCCAAATCTTGGTGCTACTATACAAGCTTTGTCTCATCAACGAAATGTAATTTGTTTTAGTCTCTTCTATAAGTATTTTTTAACGTCATTTTCCCCTAGTAACTGGGGTTCAGACGGTGCACTTTGTGGGGACTTGGATTTAGCAGTGAGGAATTTCTTGGCCAGATGCCCTTTCTGACGCCAACCAGTGGCTTTTTCTTTTGTGAATTTCCAGCGTCGCCCACTCGGGGAATCGAACCCGGAATTCTTGGTTCTGGTGCCGTTGTACTAACCATTAAGCCACGGCTCCTCCTTTTCTGTAAATATTATCAAGTGAATTATCAGGGATTCAGCCTTACCCCTAAACGTAACCCCACCCCTACCGTGTCCAGAAAGGGGAGCAGGCAAAAAGGTCAGATGCTCAATCAGTAACAAGAAAATAATTCTCTTAAAAGTACACTAAAAAGGGGTAATGAAAGATTACTTTGGCTTGTAATGAAAGCGTATATGACATTGTAACGTATTCATAACAAATTAAACGATAGCAATTCCAGTTTTCGTGTCAACTGAAATCAATCTGTGACCTCATTTATTATTTATTTATTTAGTTATGTCAGTTAGTTCCCCCTTGTCATTTGTACAGTTAAATAAAAGAGAATTCAAAGCGCGAGATTAAGTCCAAAGAAATTCAAGAGTGACCAACCAGTAGAACAAAAATGATCTCTCTGCCTGCTCTCAGTTGGACGCTATTATCTCATTAAACTTCGTATAAGCTGCTCTTACGTCATTGTACTTGAATATATCATTTGTGAGTTAAAAAGGAAGCACAGAACTTTGCAATTTTGTATATTTTTCTAATTTATTTCCATTCCATATAGTAAATGTCAAATTTCTAAATCGAGTAACAATTAAATTTGCCGTGTCTGGTGTCCGGACGTTTCCCGCTTGCGCTCAAGTTAACTAGCGAATAATTAGATATGACTGTATGACTACAAAGAAAAATATAAACATTTCTTCAATTGCTTGCTTTCAAAGGCTACGAAAAGTATCACCACGACCTTTATTTGCACCTTGTAGTGCTCAAGTGTCAGGATCGGATATACCTTGTTTGTTGAGAGGCGCTCAGATTGAGATCCTGGACCGATTGCAGGCGGCTGTAGGCCTTGGGACACATACCCATACAAATTTTCGGCCCACACCATACAAATGCAGGAAAATGCCCTTTAAAAATTGGGATGCTCAGAAATTTCCTTTAAGTGAAGCATGATAGTAAAAGCATGAACTAAGGTTATACAAATATAACAACAAATTTTTTAACTTTCCTAATTTGCTGAAGCCAAAATGGGTGGTCTTTTAGAGCAGGCATTATCGTTCTCACTCTCACAATATCCTTCGAGCTCCAGATAATTTGGTTTCTGTCAAGTTGAATGTGACGCATGCAATTAATTGTTTATGTAGTGCAATACTCAATGCAATGTAATGGCCATATTTTATATGTCAATTAATTGCAAGAAATACAATTACAAATTAAATTGAAGATAAAACCCATTATCGAAAAAGGAAATATTTTTACAATTTTAACAATACAATTTTTAATTGTTAAATGAATTTATTAATATATATTATGTATTATGTATAAAATATATTACATTTAATATTAAAATATTCTAGAAATAAGATGAAAAAGTAACTAAGTTTTAGTTCTAGGTTTCAGCTTGGTTTTATATAAAAAAAGTATATTATTAATTTGTGGAGAATAGAATAATTGTTTTTTAAACTTATGAAGATTGTAAGAGTCATTTGAAAATATATTTGCAACGAGTTATTACGTCATCCCTCAAAAAAGTTTGTGACACTCATATTTGATGATATCTACGTTTGCTTCTTCTCTGAGCTGATCACTGCCACTTGAAGCAATAAGGATATCCAATTTACATAAAAATTTTACTCCAGAATTAGACTTCGTTGCTGAGTTAACAGAATTTGGAGCAGAAATAGAAATAGAATCATGAAATCAGGGTACAATCAATACACTCAATGGGTGATCAGATGTGGTGAGAACAACGGTAAAATCCAAAGCTGAAGGTTGCGGACCAATAAAAACATTGGTGCTCATTGAATGGCTAGAGTTCCAGGCCAATTTTTTTTCCGAGGCATGAAATTGTGTCCCGAGCATTTTTACTTCGGTACATTGTTCAGCTTTGTTTTCCATCTTGTAAAAAATCTGTGATGAGATTTCTCACAACATCAAAATCTTACAAGAATATTTTTTTAATGGTATAATTTTGCAGAAAATTAAGTTGCTAAACCCCAAACCAAAATAATATTCAATGGATACTTACTCCAACAATGCTGCCTGGCTTCCTTCTGAGCACATGTTCAGTCCATTTTCATCTTCGCCTTTTTATGATTGTGTCTATACCCTCAAGCTGATATAGTTCGAGAAATCTTTGTCGGAAATTGTTTTGGCCAAAATATTCTTCATATCTTTCTAAGACACTTTGTGTGGAACACTGACAGCCTTGCAATGTCACCGTCTGTTATTCGCCAGGACTCCGAGCCATACAGTGAGGTTGACAGAACACAGCTCTTGTATATTCGCAGTTTTGTGTTTCTTTTGTACTGTATCTCCAGAGATCTTTCACTTATGAAGGTTTCCCTTGCCTTGATTAGTCGGTTTTGAATGTCACTCTGGGCTCCACCATTGTGTTGAAATATATTGCCAAGATAGGTAAAGGAATCTGTGTGGTTAGTTTCATGGTTAGTTTCATGGTTGTTAATCAATATGTGTATTGAATTTGTTACATTAAGAGTCATGACTGCTGTTTTTTTCTGGCTGATCTTGAAGTCAAGTTGCTTTCCATACTTGAAAAGTTGATTAGTTTTTATTCTGCATCTTGCTATGGATGTATGATAGCAGGGGAAGTCATCAGCAAAATCCAAGTCCTGTGGGACATTAAATAAGGTCCACCTTAGTCCATTCTTTTGTCTTGTTGTTCATCTCATTATCCAGTCGATTGTCAAATATAAACGAGAGAAGACATCACACAACCTTGCGATATCTTCTCTCCTTTGCCTTAACCTTAACCTCAAAGAATAATTTGCTTTATCCAACACAACAAGAGAAATTGCGGTAAAAGCTCTTGATTATACAGTCTATGTCTTGGGGAAAGCCTTAATCCCGTAAAATATGTCGCAGACTCTCCTTGTGCACACTTTCAAACGCCTTTTCAAAATCCATGAAATTGACGTACAAATTTTTCCGCCATTCCCTGCATTGTTCGATAAAACTTTGAAGCGCAGGGATCTGGTCTATCCAACCCCTGCCTCATCGGGATCTTGGTTTTCTTGCCGAAATAGGTCATCAACAGCACTCCTTAGCCTGTGTGTAATAATCTTTGCAAGAAATTTACCAGGAACCAAGAGTAACGTGATACCTCTCCAGTTATTACAGTCGGTCAAGGCCCCTTTCTTTGATACCGTTACTATCTTGACTCGGGTCCAGTTGTCTGGAATGATCTTCCCTTCCAAATAAGGCCTCTGAGATGTTTGCTGCAAGCACAGGGTCAGGTTTAAATAGCTCAGCACTACGTTTATTGAGCCAAGGTGACTTGCCGTTCCGTGGATTCTTTTGTGGAGAAACGTGCTTTCCCCTATTATTACATTTTTTATGCCACAGAAGTCTGCAGGGCGCTTACCTTTGTTGTTTTGGGTGCCACACCCAAATTTTCCCATTACTCTATCATTATGACTGTTGTCTCTGCCCAATTTAGCATTGAGTTCTCCCTTTACTGTAGTTAGATCATGGTGTGCTACACAGTTTAACTCTGCTTGAAAATGTTGGTAGAAGAGGTCTTTGTTGGTGTCATCGCTGTCATTTGTTGGCGCATAACATTGGAAAACTGAGGGGTTTATGTGTCTTCCTCTGAATCTCACTTTTATTTACCTGCTGCTAACTGGCTTCCGTTCCATCAAAGTCTTCTCTATTCTTTTCTTGACAATAATACCCACCTCTTCTTTGTGTTGGTCATTATTTCGCGAAGACTACAGGACCGTCTACCAAACAGGAAGTGTTGACCACCCAGAGCCTGTCACATGCCTTCACTCACACCGAGGATACGAAGACCACACCTTCTCATTTCTGCTTTTATCTGGGATATTTTACCAGTCTCGTACGTTGTACCCACATTACAGAAGCCTCACTTTGTATTTGTAGTGGTTTTTAGATTTTTCAAGTTTCTGACAGATACTTCCTTTCGGATTTCACTGCTGGCATTCAAACTAGTCGCTGAGGACTTTGGATATCCCTCACATCGTGTAGCTAAAATTTTTTGTTTCGTCGTTATTTCCCTAACTGGCTTGTTTTTTCACGGTTTGGAGTAGTAAGCCCTGAGCCCAACCCCTAACTTGTTGAACCAGGATAACAACTTTAGTCTGGATACTTTCCCACAACCCGCCCAGCATGGTTAAATCTACCAGGAGTAAACTCCCGTTGGCATAGGTTTTTTGATTACCAGAACACACAAACTACCCCTACAAGACAAGGTACATGTAACATAAGGTGGATTTACCCATTTATGTTAGACAGCTTAGCAATATTTTTTTTTAAAATTTTGATTTGTATCTCTTTTCTTCGGGCATTTTTAAAGGACTTTAGGTATAATAATAGAATTAATCAAAATGAATTCCAACTATAAATAATGTATACATTGTGTACACTAGTTAATTTTACATATAGTTTTTGTTTTGTATTTTTTTCTGTATCTGGAAATTTCAATACTTTTATTCTTGTTATTTTCAAATTTGTTTTTTTTATGAAGACTCAAACTGATAACAGCATATTATTTGTTGAAGTGATCATCCTGTATAAACATTCGTTATAAAAAATAAATGATAAATAAACAAATAAACATACAAATAAGTAAACAAATAAATAAACAAATAAACAAACAAATAAACAAATAAGTAAACAAATAAATAAAAATAAATAAACAATTAAGTAAACAAATAAGTAAACAAATAAGTAAACAAATAAGTAAACAAATAAGTAAACAAATAAGTAAACAAATGAACAAATAAGTAAACAAATAAACAAATAAGTAAACAAATAATTTACAAATAAACAAATAAGTAAACAAATAAATAAGCAAATAAATAAATAAGTAAACAAATAAATAAAAAATAAAGAAACAATTAAGTAAACAAATAAATAAGCAAATAAGTAAACAAATAAATGAACAAATAAGTAAACAAATGAACAAATAAGTAAACAAATAAATAAACAAATAAGTAAACAAATATATAAACAAATAAATAAACAAATAAATAAACAAATAAATAAGTAAATAAATACATAAGTAAATAAGTAAAAAAATAAAACTTTGTACTAAACTCATTTGCAATAATACAACGCCGTAATGAAATAAAAGACGAAATACCATACTTAATGTTTCTGTAATAAATTACGTTAGCTTAAAAGTTCTTTTGAAACAATCTTTAAAAAACAACATATCAAGTAGAAAAAGATTCTCCTAAACACAAATGTGGAACCTCGGAAAGTGCTCGTGGTTAAANAATAAACAAATAAAATAACAAATAAACAAATAAGTAAACAAATAAATAAGCAAATAAATAAATAAGTAAACAAATAAATAAAAAATAAAGAAACAATTAAGTAAACAAATAAATAAACAAATAAGTAAACAAATAAATAAACAAATAAAGAAACAATTAAGTAAACAAATGAACAAATAAGTAAACAAATAAATAAACAAATAAGTAAACAAATATATAAACAAATAAATAAACAAATAAATAAACAAATAAATAAACAAATAAATAAACAAATAAATAAGTAAATAAATACATAAGTAAATAAGTAAAAAATAAAACTTTGTACTAAACTCATTTGCAATAATACAACGCCGTAATGAAATAAAAGACGAAATACCATACTTAATGTTTCTGTAATAAATTACGTTAGCTTAAAAGTTCTTTTGAAACAATCTTTAAAAAACAACATATCAAGTAGAAAAAGATTCTCCTAAACACAAATGTGGAACCTCGGAAAGTGCTCGTGGTTAAAAGTGAGAAGAACGTTTCCATCCAATGTTTTATCTTTCATTTCTTCCAAAACCAAACGACAGAATACGTTTCCATGTACTTGGTCTTCATTTTGATACTTCAGGTACCTCTACAAACACCAAGCTGGTACACCAAATCTTTCTTTCTTCTTTCGGCCTTCTTCCAACTCTCAGGTCGCGTCAGCCGCTCGACATTTCCTCCTCCACTCTTCCCATTCTTCCCACATAGCTGGTGGTGCACCTACTTCCCTTATATCTCTCTCAATACTATCCCTCCATCGAATTTTCTGCCTTCCCCTACTTCTTTTGCCTTCCACTCTTGCCCTGTACACACTCTTCAGGATGTTATCATCTACTCTCCGCATAACATTTCCAAACCATCTCAGTCGCGCTTTTCTGGCTTTGTCCTTGATGTTGCAGATCTTCGCAAATTTTCTAATGTCCTCATTTGTTCTGTGATCCAGTAACGAAACTCCACATATCCAGTGTAACATTCTCATCTCGGCACTTTCCAACAATCTTTCCTCTACTTTTCTAAGTGCCAGTGACTCCATGTCATAAAGTAAAACCGATCGTATCACGCTCTTATATACTTTGACCTTTAGCTTTACTGACATTCTCCTGTTACAGACCACGCCGCTCACTTCCCTCCATTTGCCCCAAGCCTTGTTCACTCGAGTTACCACTTCCTCTCTGCTTCCTCCACTTGCATTAATGACTGAGCCAAGGTAGGTAAACTTATCCACTTGCTTAATGTCCTGTCCATGTCGATCCTTTTAATCCTGCTGCATGTTGTCCATCCATCGACGACACCATGACCTCTGTCTTCCTGCTGTTTACTTTCATGCCTCTTCTTTCTAATTCTCCCTGCCACCTTCATACTTTCTCCTGGAGCTCTTCCTCTGTACTGCCGGAAATGGCGATGTGATCGGCATACAACAGTTTATCGGGGACACCGCTTCTGATGTTGTTGATAATGGTGTCCATAACCACGGCGAAAAGAAAAGGACAACCCAAAGCATCCCAACTTCCACCATCCAACCCCACATTCCAAACGAATGAAAATAAATAAGGCAGGAAAATCAAATCTATCAAACAATAACAACTCTTCAAATTTCTCGCTTTTCTTTGATTCCATTCGCAACTGATCCTTTTTGGCTACAAGTGACAAGAAAGCGCACATGGCCAATTGAAGAGGGAGACCATGATGAACCACCGAGAAGGAAGTCACATAGGATACCAGCAGGGACAACTATCCCCCTCCCCCCACAGCCAACCATTTCTAATTGCACCCTTACACTCCCCAAATCATAAAGGTTGAAAGTATCAATAAGTTCATTACGTGTTTTTCTAACTGAAATTCCTATCCATTTGTTTTACTATTATCTTTGATTTAATGTATCGTGTTATGAAAAAAACATTACTTTCACGGGCGTTATTTATTTCACCTCAGTACAGGACATAAAGGCGGAAAAAAATCAGAGCTTTAAAAGTGAGTTTTCTTGGAAGATATCAAAAGGTTTTATGAAACAAAATTTGTTCAGAATGGCCCACTTTTGGTGAAAATAGAATAAATAAATAAATGAATAGAAAACCGAAGAGTGTATAACCCTCCATGCTGTTTTGATTTGTAGATTGCAATGTTGTTTTGTTTTATTGGCCAGCATGATAGTCCAAAGCCCACTCTAATATCAATAATGCACATTTTATGACAAACATTTTCCATGTTATGTGCATTAACATTTGGTCTATGTAGGATAGTACACTTTTTATTTTCTAAAGCTTATTTCACATGAAGTCTGACTCGAACACGATCCACTCCTTAGTGTAGACGTCTATTTCCTGGTTTATATATTTTTCATAAATGTCAATGATGAATAAATAAAATAATAGATGACGTTATGTGTTATCATTTGCGGAATATATTTCGGTAACCTGTACCATCTTCAGCCATATTATGTTAAATATTTATTCCTATGAATAAAGATAGAAAACAGTCAATAAATAGAACACATAGAATTTTAAACGACCGTTATGTTGTGGCCAGAAGCTCTAACTACCACTTTATTGTCAATTCCCGACTTCGGAACTCGTCCTTAGTGTTAATGGTGGGGCAAAGTTCCCGTTGCCACAGAGCCTCAAGGGTCATTAACAAAGAAACTCTCGATGACTGAGCCAATATTTCGACATCGTCAGCATTGATTGCTTTTCTCGCGTGACAGTTCTTTAAATGCTTACCAATTGGTTGAGAGGGTTTGCAATGAACTGAAAAGAATGAAGACCGAAAGTAAAATTGATGATACTTTTTATGAAAAGATACGACCGCAAGGTAGCCAATCAGCAAGGTTATACGGATTAGCGAAGGTTCATAAAAATGAAGTCCCAACACGCCCAGTTCTTTCGACGCCAGGTTCAGCTTATCATAAAATTGCTCTGCAACTTACAGAATGGCTTTCAGTAGTGCCAGAGTGTCATATAGACACAGCAACAAAAATTATAGCTGACTCCCTCAAAGATATTACCTTAGATGAAGATGAGGAGATTGTTAGTTTTGATGTAGCCTCCTTGTATACAAATGTCCCAGTAAACGAGGCTATTACCGAATGTGCGGAGTTATTATACTCGGGACAACACACAATTCCACCGGTTGATAAGGGTACCTTCATAGAACTCATGCAACTATGTACATGTAATGTGCAGATGCTTACTCATGACGGGTACTACAGACAGACAGATGGACTAGCAATGGGAAGTCCACCTGCCCCGTTGCTGGCAAATGGATGGCTGAGTCGGAGAGATCCAATTATTATGGATGATGCCAAGTTGAAACATCGTTATATGGATGATATCATCAGAAGTATAAAATCGGCAAAAATTGATCAAAAGTTGCAACAGATAAACAACCTTCATCCATCACTTAGATTTACCATTGAGAGAGAGGTAGATGGAGTTCTTCCTTTTCTAGATATGCTAATTCAGCGTCGTAACAATAAACTCACATCAACATGGTACACTAAACCCACAGATACAGGATTAGTCATGAACTATCATACTCTTGCACCTAAAAAGTATAAGAGAAGTGTTGTTTCTGGTCTAGTCCATAGAATCCATCGAGCATGCAGTACCTGGGAAAATGTTCACACTAGCCTAGAAAAAGCGAAATACTTACTGGAAAAGAATCAATACCCTCCCCAGTTTTATGAGCCAGTAATTGAACAGACTTTGGAAAAGATTGTGAAGAAGAATAAGGAGGTAGCTAGTACTGGGAACACTCCTTCAGAAATACCATCAGAGGAGAAAATACCAAAGATGCAAATATTTCTAGAATATCGAGGGAATGCCACAGAACATTATTGCAGAGCACTTAGAAAATGCCAAGCTCCATGTCAGCCAGTTTTGACATTACGCAAGCTGAGAACAGTATTGCCTTCTTTAAAAGCCAAAGTTGAGAGGAAAATTAGAAGCCATGTGGTATACAAGATTACATGTCCACGCTGTCAAGCGTGTTATGTTGGGCATACTGTCCAGCATATAACAGAGCGCTTCTCACACCATTGCAAACCCTCTCAACCAATTGGTAAGCATTTAAAGAACTGTCACGCGAGAAAAGCAATCAATGCTGACGATGTCGAAATATTGGCTCAGTCATCGAGAGTTTCTTTGTTAATGACCCTTGAGGCTCTGTGGCAACGGGAACTTTGCCCCACCATTAACACTAAGGACGAGTTCCGAAGTCGGGAATTGACAATAAAGTGGTAGTTAGAGCTTCTGGCCACAACATAACGGTCGTTTAAAATTCTATGTGTTCTATTTATTGACTGTTTTCTATCTTTATTCATAGGAATAAATATTTAACATAATATGGCTGAAGATGGTACAGGTTACCGAAATATATTCCGCAAATGATAACACATAACGTCATCTATTATTTTATTTATATATTTTTCGGTCTTTATTTTAAAAAATAGAGGAGAATTTGTATTTTATTTGGCAATACGTTTTTTCCACATTGCACCTCTAATAATTTGATTACTCGTACATATAAAACAATGCAAATATATTAGAATTAAAAGCTAAACAAAAAATACAGAAAAATAACATCTGCCTGATTTAAAAGTATAAAAACAATGTAATCGTCAGGTTTTAATAAATGAAATCCGATATTTCCTACGAAGAAATTTTTAAATTTGATTTACACTTAATGATTTCAAGCTGTCTGGGAAGAACGGATTTTAGAAAAATATTGGTTTTTGGTGCGTTGCGCTTCTTCAAACAGAAATTAATTATATTTGAATTGATATAGTTATGGTTATTAATTAGATATTTAATGAATATTAATCAGTTCATGTATTTCAGTATGTGCATTGAAAGAAAAAGGAATGTATTTGATATTTAAAAAAAAAAAATCTATTCATAATAATCAAGTTGATGAAAAAGAATTATTTTAAAGATCGATATTTCATAATCCTGCTATTTATTTATTTATTTATGATTTATTTATTTATTTAATGATTTACTGTAGAGTTTATGTATTACAGAGCAGGTGGAAAGCATTATGTCTTGACATGACTATGAAGGTTTGGGATTTTTTGGGTGGGGCTGGGGATTTCTTTGCGGATTTGGGAGGTTTGGATTTTTTGGGGTGGTGGGGGTGTTTTTAGGGGTTTTTTGTGTTTTGGGGGGTTTCAACGATGAAGAACTATCTATGGTATAGTTAGCAAGTTTATAGAAGTGTGAAAAGACAAAAAGGGGTGAAACAAAAAATTAAAACTTGTCCTTAGTCTTCACAACATTCAAATCATGTGATGATGGAAACTATTCAGAAGTCAAATATACCAACCACAAGAAATCAAATAAAGACATTCTGTGTTAGACCATAATATTGAAAAGATATCAACTAAGTTCTCTCCTCTTGGAAATCAGAGTCAGAGCTTATAAATCTGTTATTTAAGTTTGTTTTATAGAAACATGAGCTGTACTAGGGAAAATGAAAGTTTTCTAACGCCAAGTTTACCAGGTTTCAGACCTGAGGTTATAGCTAGAATTGCACAGACTCAGCAGTACTAGCAAGTGTTCAAATCACCTGGAAAGACATAAAGATCAGTCTTCGATCCAAACCTATTTCTTATATTCTTGCAAGACATGGACCCCTGATCAAAGAACTTAAAATTCGAATTCTAGCAACAGAGATGCTTTGCTATAGAAAGATACTGGGTATCCACATTATCGATGCTGTGACAAATAAAGAGAAAGGCAGAAACTGAATAAGGCTGTAGAACTGCAGAAATACTTACAAACAGCAATCGAAAAAACGAAAACGGAAACAGTCATATTTTCTGCTTAGCTGGCATTGCGAAAACAGAGCAAGACGGTACATTACAAAGGGACAAAGACGGGAAAGAAAACTGAAAATATCGGAAGACCATATCTAGGAGTGGGCAGCAATGTCACTTGCAGAAACAAAGAAGGTAGCAGAGAATCGAAGGGAACGGAGAGAAGTGGTGGATAGATCTTAGGTGGTACCACAACCACGTCACTGAGGTCACGGAATAACAAGGAAGAAAGCCAACGTCTCTTGAATATTTAGATAAACTACTTAACTAAGGGATATCGATTTTTCTTGAGATTGCCAAACTTTTTCAGATATTTGTCAAGTAAACTTGCCATAGAGCTAGCAGACTTAACTGAATCCCAAACCGCACTTAGTTCATAGAAATCTTATTCCAGAAACCATCTCCAGAGAGATACAGGATAACTGCTAATGAACGCTACTCAAGATGATCAAATCCAAGACAGCATTTGAAACTAAGACCTTCAGTATTTTTATATGTAGTTCAATAATAGAAGACGTTTTCCATAATGCACTTGTTTGAGTATTTTTCCATCTTTTCATCACTATTAATACTTTCCAAATTGTTTTTAGTCACTAATAACACTAATAACACTAATACTTTCAAAACACCTTCGCTCCACCTGCAATACTTCCAAAACGTTTTTCCTTTCACTAATTTTATCCAACAGAAGCAGGACAGTACCTGAACTTGGTTCTGCTGTGACTGGGTTTGGGCATTCTGTACTTAATACAATATAAAAGATGGTGGTTAGACCGGCTATGCTTTATGGTGCTGAATGTTGGGCTGTCAAGAGGAAAGACTTAGACCTTCTGAGGACGATAGAAATGAGAATGTTAAGAAGCGTTCAAGCCATTACTCGGAGAGACATAATTAGAAATGATGTCATCAGGGCTCGAGTGAATGTTAGGCCTGCAGAGACCATTATCCAAAGCCTCAGGGTCAGATGGTATGGTCACGTTCTCAGAAGACCTGAGGCACATGTGATCCGGGAGGTTCTTGCTTTACGACTTCCTGGTAGACGTAATAGAGGGAGACCAAAGGAAACGTGGCAAAACGTGGTCGACAATGACACGAGGGAGAGAAATCTGCGGTTGGAAGACGCGATGAACAGAGTTGATTGGAAGAAAAGGACTGGGCCTACCCCTCTGTTGGGAAAGCGGTCTCTCAAGGTGAGTAAGGTGAACATACTCCATACACTATAAACCAAAATGGAATAAACAGAAAATTCCAATGCATATTAAAATCATAGCTGCTTTTCCTTAAAATCCTGATATCAAGCATATCTTATTCCTACGCTGGACGTCCATTCGAATGTTTCATGTAGAAGATTGTTCTGTGTAGTTCTTAATTCTGTTTATCAGTTATCCGTATCAAAGTCACTATCCGCAACAATATCTTTCTTCTCTATCAGATATATTTTGTATTGTAATCTTATGTTATAAAACCCATTGGTTGAGACAGGCAAAACATATATTCAAGAGCCATAAAATAGACGAGAGCTCTATCTGATTTGTTTGGTTTTTTTCCTATTATTATTGACGCTGAAGTGCAAAGAGTTCATTATTTTTTTGCTTTTCTTGCTTTGTACTTTCTGATCTCTTCATTTGTTGCTTTCTTTCCTCTCTCTCAACTCTTTCTTCGAAAACATGTTCAAACCAAGTACTGGGCCACTTTTAACTGAGAAACAAATTAGACACAGTTTCCAGGGATGTGGCTGAGGCTCTAGCCAGGAACCTCTTGCGTGGTAGATAAGTTGTTGGTTTAACGATTCGGCCACTATTGCTTCAAAACTGAGCAAAAACTAAAGATTGTAAGGGTACCGCAGACTACATGTTGACAAATAACCAAACCATTATCATTCGAACTTCAAAATTGCGTTGTTGTAAGAACACCCAAAAAATTTTAAATAAAGACCGTATTTTCTCAGTGAACTGCTTCATGTAGGAGTAGAGCCGGATAGACCAGATCACAAAGCCTAATCCCATCAACATGATACAGGAATTATAAAACCATTCACATAGGGGGCAGAACCATTCCCCACAACACTGGTCAGCTTATTGGACAAACTAAACACCAACTACAAGTAGCGATATCTGCCTTATATAGATGATTGGGAGAGACATTTAGTATTTACGTAATCACTTCTCGGCCTTTTGGCTAGGATTAAGTGAAGAGGTTTGATCTCTCCTTCGTCAGGGCATCGGCTACAGGGTCCAACCATGAAGGACAGGCGGTCTCGAGATGTTTTGCTAAGGCTGAACGGATCCGCTAAAAAGCGAAGCCATTTGAAGAATTCGAAAGTTAATTGTACCAAAGCTTATGGAAGACAGTCTCTCTCCATTATCTTTGTTTATACAAATTCAATAGCCTGCAACTTATAATGAAGAAACACATTGGTTAAAGTGCTAAGAAGGACAAAGATTAGTTTCGAGCCAAAGATCTTTTTGGGTGTGGACCAAAACGTAAATACCAGACTGTTATTGCGTACTTTACTTAACAATATTTCAGTGCTTGATTCATTTTTATGAAGCAGAAACCTTGTGGAAAGTTAAACTAAGCTAGCAAGGTTTCATAGTGTTTGAAAGTTATTAAATCATAATTATTAATAATTAATAGTCATTTTTTTCGGTCGCTCGACACCTCTTTCGCCACATTGCTCTGTCATTGTATTCGTCTGTTTGTTTGGCTGAGGATCTGCCCAGCCTCATGGAAGACAGAGACCAGTGGAAAGCACGAGTCAAGAGAGTTCGAGATATGAGCTCGACGCGGTAAGGTAGGTATTCGTCTTCTGCAACCCCAACTTCCTCATGTCTCACTTGGTGACACCTCTTAGTCCAATTTTCTTTCTTCCTCTGCATCCTTTCCAGTTACAGGTGCTTGCCAGGTTGCTCAGGATGCTCTTCTGGCCTTCTTCTCATAACATAACGATGAAGACTAAAAAAAAGAGCACTTCCGATTTTGAAGTCTCCTTTCCTTAAGAATTGCTTCCGTTCAAAGTCAACAATAAAACGAGAACGTCATTTCTTAATGACACAAACAAACTTTACATTGAAACGTAATTTTATTTTTTTTATAAAATAAACCGTTGTAACACTTTAAACTGCATAATATTCCCTGCATAAATGTGTCTTGTTGAGATATTCTTCTTTGCAATCCCGTCTTTTGTAGTCTTCGTTTTCCAACAAGAACATCTTCCCTGTCTCCTGCGTAATGAAATATTTTTCGAAACATTGATTGCTGCTCTTAACCCAAAATTGCTCAGACGATTTCTTAACTCAGGTCAAAATAAACACATTATCCAATTATTTTACAGCTTTTCTTAAGATAAACAAAAAAATGTCTGTACACCTAATTGACAATTTAGAGTATTTAATAAAACACAATATGCATAAAGTTTCAGTTTACAATTTTCACGTGTTAGTCAGTCCGTTCTGTGCTCCAAACCCTTACATATCCTAATTCTAATCGAAAATGGAACTTGAATCTATAAGGTTTTTTAAATCACAACTGCCACAATCAACTTCAAATCCCCCCTCCCCCCGTCTTATTGCTTCCCAGCTACGTAGCTCCAGAGGGTAGAGAAGGCTATACCCCGAAATATGGATTCGGACGACAATCTGCCCTCTCCTCGGTTTCAAGTTACAGTTACTCCAAATCATATTTTGCAATTTTCTCAAGGAACTCAAAACTTAAGTAGTAGGTGAAAATGTATAAAGAAGCTTTCGTACCTTTACCATATTAACTAGTTTCCTGTGTGACTTGCACCCAGATACCACATGTCAAAATTGTGTGCCACCTGGGTACTTTTGTTGGCTCTCAGAGAAAAGAAACAGAAAGAGACACGACTATGTAGCTAATTGCTTATAATTATACTATTATTAGCCATAAACAAACAGATATACCTGCTTTGTATTCTTGATTTATTAGAAAAAGAAATCTTTTTGCTCTTACGCATCTGTTTCTCTGTTTAAAACAAGGTGCATTACTTTTTCGATGCTGCTCCCACCCAATATCTACAGCCATGTAGCTGTTGCGTCCATTGTACCAGACGGCAAGGATAGTGCTCTCAAGGTGGCCAGACAAAGCGCTTCAAGGACACTTTAAAGGCTTCCTTGAAGGCCTTCAGCATCAGCTACACTACCCAGGAGAAGACAGCTGAACACAGAGGTGGTTGAGGAGCAGCTGTCCACAATGGAGCAAAATCCTATGAAGCGAATAGGATTGCTGCAGCTGAGAAACGCCGAGATGCCAGGAAGAAAAGTGCCAACAAGTCCTCTGCAGCAGCCATTCTTCCCTGTCCATACTGCCAGAGAATGTTTCGGGTGCAGATTGACCTGACCAGTCACCTGCATACCCACAGACCCCGCCCCCAGAATGACAAGATGGTCTTCTTCGTATCGATAGACAAACCAACATTACCAGTCACCAAGATAAACGTTATAGAAAAGAGTCACAAAATATTTCATAGTCGATTAACTAATACTGTATTACACTATACATAGTAGATGTGTATTCTTTTCTTCCTGACTAGATTAATTAATACGAAATTTTAATCCGATCAACACCATAATGTTAAATGAGTCGGTTTTAATTCCCTACTGTGTCTAACAATATTTTACAGTGTGTTATTGAAATGTATTGATTACTTTTCTCTCATAAGAACTAAATGTTATGTTCTTTTACTTGTTATTATGAAGTTTACCTTCGTAGAACACCTTTTCATTATTAATTCATGATCAATTTAAGCTTCCAGTTCTTAAAAATAACTTATAATGCCTACTTGCTTCCACAAACTGCACTGTTAGTTTTTACGTAATTTTATAAAATTGGAAAGTAACGGCAGCTGGCTCAATGAAAAAAAACTATTATCACAAATTTTATTTCTTGGCCGTAACCGCAACTGTGCCCGTAACTATTACCGTATTCCTATCACTGCGTTCAGAGAAACGACGTTGTGTACAGACAAAATACCGTGTAAAGAAGCATTGCGCTTCACCCATGTTTCGAACTGCTGCCGAAATATTTGGATGTTTGTTCCCGAAATATAACTTATTTATTTACTTATCAAATATTTATACAGCCTAACCCCCTCATTGATCAATTCTGATGGTTTCATTCAAAGAGAAATGATTTTCCGCAGTAAACCGATTTAAAATTTGACACCTCTAACAGCTGCGTGGTGTGATGAGATGAACTCCTGGATTTGTCAAGTGAGCACAAAAAAGTGCAAAATAGCCAGTATTGTTTGTAGTACTAAGCAGTAGCGGAATTAGACTAGTGCTGGTGACTGGTGCAAGTAATGCTTGAGCACTAGTCAGATTTACCAACCCGAAAACTGCTACATCTTTTTGTTGATATTAATATAAAACGTTGACTCAACCTTTTGAAAATTTTGTTGCTTCATTGGTAAATGCTATTTTACGTTCTGAAAAAAATAACAGAAAAATTACAGCATAAAGAATTTCTTTTATTAATATGCCCTCGTGCTTCTATGGAGCACAGGTTTCTGTCAGGTTTAGCCTTCCTTTACCCTTTGACAGCACAAGGTCAATTACATGCAGTAGTTTCATAGCGTACCCTCACTGAGGAGGCTGACAGGTACTACATCTTGTCTGAAAGTGACCAGGAGCTGTGCAGGACGGAGGTGCTCCGCTCCCTGAGGCTAGATCAGTCTCCATACCCAAATAATGGTCGGACCAACTAGTGCTTGGAATTTAATCAATATCTTTAAAATTATTGGATTTTATAAGGCTGCACAAATCAGTCCTTTTATACCATCTACTGCGTTCAGAATGATAAACCCCTGAGCTAAATGCCATAGATGTATGTGGCTGCATAAGCGGTCGAATGAGTAAACACTACCTCCTTCTCCGGTCAGCTACTGCAACTGTTGCACTACCGTGCTCCTTTCGGTTATTCCTTGCTAACCCCGCTTATTGCAGCAGTGGAGAGAGGTACACTGACAACAAAAAAGCCTAAACCATGAAATCTCACAATACAAAAAACTCATACAGCAGGAATTGCTCAGAATAAAAAGATCCAACAAAAATTTAAGTTTGCATCCTGGACTATCAGGGAAGAAAAGGAATGAAATATTCACTGGTAAACTATGGAAGTACAAGATAGACATAGCAGCTATTAATGGAGTGAGGTTTGCAGAGTAAGGCTATACCTGGGAAGAAGCTAGTTATACAATCTATCGGAGTGGTAAAGTAACTTCACCATGGTAGCCATTTCATGTCTTAACTCTTACCTGCAGCACTGAACACAAAAATACATGGATGCATACGGAAAGTAAGCACTGGTATACCATTCAACATAAAATCACACGACAACGTCATCTAAGTTTCATCCTCGATACCGGGGCAATGAGGAAAGCCACCTGCCACACTGACCACATCATGACCAGAACCCAGGACCATCACTGTCTCCATAGTCAGAAGAAAGCAGAAAAAGGGAGCAGTTGATCAAGAAAAGCTTGACATCAGGTGAATCAGAGGCCGGACGATACAGGAAGAATTTAAAGCCAACCTGAACAACAAGTTTGAACATCTGCCATCCGGTTATTTAAAAGACAAGTGGTGGTCATTTAAGAAAACTGTGCTTAATACAGCCAAGGACCATCTTGAGACTGCTTAGAGGAAGCAAAAGGACTGGTCCGATGAGAAGAACAACAAGGAACTTATTATACTCATTGAAAACAGAAATCTAGCCCCAAACAACTTGCTCTCCAGAAACAAAAGACCAAACAAAGCAAAATCCAGAGCCTGAAACCAACTCTTACAAATCAATGCAGAAAAGTAAATAATGAACGGTGGTCAAATAAAGCAGCTAGGTTTCAAGTTTTACCTGACACCAACAATATCAAAGGTTTCTATCAGAGCCTAAAAGCAATTTGACACTTGTGTATTTGTGACCCTGACCAGCTGCTAGCCAGTAAATTCTTCCTATCCACTGACAAACATCAATTCCTCACTAAATGCACAGAACAGTTCAGAACTTTTCCTAGTGAAATCCCTAAAATAGAATCTCAGATAACAAAGGATCTACAGCAATCCCCCATTCAGCATTGGATGGACAAGTATGCAGATGTGGATGAGGCTGCAAAAACGGTACATATGCTTTGCGAAGGAAAGTCATCTAGATCAGATGGTATTTAGCCATAACTGATTAAACGGGGTTGTGCCATGCTAATCAGTGTCCTTTGTGATATAATTAAAAAGGCGTGAATTATTTCTGTGGTACCTCAAGACTGGAAAGACGCTCAATTATAATCTTCAACAAGGGTGGCAGAAGACTCTGTGGTAGCTGCAGAGAAATTTTTTTGTTTTCTGTAACAGGCAATGTGTTTGCCCCTATCCTACTGAATAGGCTATAATCATATGCTGAAACCATCCTACCTGAAGCACAATGTAGATCCAGAAGTAGACGTGGGCTAAAACAAATGATTTTTGCTCTGAAAGTGAAAAGGATGTGAAGCAGTATATGCCACTTTATTCGGTCTTTTAACTTCACCAAAGCATTTGTCACTGTTGACAGATCAACTATATGAAAGGTTCTCGTAAAGCTGAAGGAAGATTTCTCTGACCTGTATAAGTATACTATACGTAGTGCTAAGACAGGCATTCGAACACTGACAAGAATGTCTGGCTTTAGACCAGACCCTGAGCAGACCTCTTCAGTATCAATTAGTTCAAGTTAGCTCGTAAAACTGATAAAATCCTTCCAAGGGACTTCATATTAAGGCGGACACGGCACTTGTGGCACATAATCGTGATGATGCTAAGGAAATAATCAGTTGTTTTGGTAGATCCACTCAAGCCTTTTGATTGAAAATTAGTATTAAAAAGACAGAAAAGATGAACCATCCAGGACAAGCATGTCTTGATGGCAGTCATGAAATTAACACCAATAAACAGCAGTTAGCTAAAGTAATTAAGTTCAAGTACCTTGGATCAAATGTTATGAATAACGGCAGGATGGATAGTGAGATGAACACCAGGAAGTGAAATGTTGATCTCTCGCAAGGAAGGCTGAACTGGCCCATAGTCCTATTAACTCTAGTACACGGAGCTGAGACAAGTTTTGTTGACAAGGCTGCAGCTAACAAGCTTTCTCCAACAAATAGGTTCTCAAGAATCCCGAATGAAGGTATATGTTATGTTTTGATGCAGAAGAACAATAAATAATTAAGTAAACACAAGGTTTAATTTGAATTATGCACCTGTGAAAATAACAAGAACCATAAAATTTGTGGTAACTGACAACAGGATTCAAAACTTTTGCCTTAGAAAATAGATATTTCAATTATAATGTCATAATCATACGATTGCTGGCTGGGAGTCGAGGCAAACTTATTTATCTTTTTTCTTTAAAAAGTATACAAAGGTATGGCAGATATATCAGGTTTTGCAGAAGAATATTGCTATACCGGAACAGAAGACTCTCGGTTAGACAAACTTATGGTATCAAAAAAGAACTCTTAGAATGCTGCCCACGTTTGATACACGAAAAAGACAGGACTCGTGATTTGCTGTTCACCAATCGCTATTAAAGTTTCTTGGGCTAGACCAAAAGGATTCACATGCCGAAAAAAATTATGTTTTTGCAGCTGAAGGAAGAGGTGAGTTGTATTAGACGGCCTTGGTTGAGGTTCAAGAATACTCTCAAGAGGAACGTAAAAGATAGAAAAATAGAGTTGGTGTTGTTGATTGCTGGCAATTTCTGTCAAGAAACAGATTGGAATGGAGACAAATGGTTTATGGTAAGTCATCATCGGACACGATGGACAGCCAGTGATAATGAGTTGGTCTGACTATTTAATAAAATTTTGAGTTTTAAACCAATCGAAATTATCCATTGGGTAACACGTGGTGAAGGCGTGTCTTTGGGTTTCAATCTGTGGTAGAGGCAGTTATCAAGGAGATGGTTTTTCTGTAAGGTAATTAGTGCTTTGCTGACTTCCGTCTTGACTGAATTCATTGGGTTACGCTTAACTGTGCTGTAAGGTCCATTGTTAAAATGTTCCTGGCACTTTTGGATGCAGCCAGCCTTGTCAAGAATGACAGTTACATGCCCTTTGTCGGCTGGCAAGATGGAGCTAATCCTGGACGTAATCCTGATGAAAAAGAACCTCTGAAATACCTATACGTCTGCCGTAAATGAAGAACACCAGGGAGCACCTGAGACGAACCATCCGACAACACAACATTCAATAATCTCTCACTCAAAGAATAACTTAACTGTAAATTACAAAACCAAAAGAGTAAAATGAGTATCACATACAAACATTACTCCCCCCCCCCCAATCCTTTAGTTTGCGTAACCTAAAACCAACTGAATTAAACCCCCACATATTTATTTGGGATTATTTTAACTATGTTAGTTAATTAGTAGAAAGGAAGT
Organism: Morbakka virulenta; assembly: GCA_003991215.1. Classification (NCBI taxonomy): domain Eukaryota; kingdom Metazoa; phylum Cnidaria; class Cubozoa; order Carybdeida; family Carukiidae; genus Morbakka; species Morbakka virulenta. The sequence goes on from RDPX01000056.1 coordinate 821,990, forward strand.
GTTTGAAATAGAATACATTAGAATCATGCAAAAGACTTTAAGTTGTACGTTTTGGGTTGTGCATTAGCAGAAGATATTAATATCAATTTAGTTCTGTGAGTTGGTCATCGTTTCTATATCGTTTATTGATATTTTGCGAGAAGACGCTCACGCAGTATAACTAAGTTCGAGACAAAACGCAGAATCAGTCTTGGATGTAATGTTTGTGTTATTTACAAAAAGGTCTAAAAAGAATACAACGGATAATTTTTAAAAGGGTGTGACTTGTACTCTTGGCAAAAAAGGATTGAACAAAAAAGCGTTGTCAGGGAAGTTGTTTAAGAAACTACGCCCACAGTTCCACGAAATTGTTGCATTCGGCACTTCAGGATTAGTCAGATGTTTCCCTGAATCAGCATCTGGCAAGTATTATTTTGTGCCTATTCAAATGAAGTAGTGTTAATGGCCTTATGTTTAGTTAACTGTTGGAGTCTCTTCTCTTTACTATTGGAAAGGTCTGTATTGTTTAATTAGATTTTTGTGGTTTTTAAGAATGCTTACAGCTGGAAGTTTTCAGTTTTTTTACTCAAGATTATACTGGTGAGTTCGCTATGGCCACTTTTTTTCCTTGCCAAATCGAGGAAGTTCATTTTATCTATTAGAGAAATTGTCAAATAGTGTTTAATTGCAATTCTAAAAAATCTGGTGCCTCAGCAAATTCCTGCTTGGACAATTTTGGTAAATAACAGTGAAATTCGATGAAAGGAATGTACAACTAAAATCAAGTACGCAAAGGTTTGCCAACTTCATTTCGGTTGACTGTAAGTAAGGTACTTCTGCCAACAATAGAAATTGGTTTTCATTTGTCATTGAGTACAAATTACAGTAAAATAATGTAGATTTCTATGTTTTAAAACTATTGTTTCCTGTTGAAAGGGGGTTGGCATGTCTTACGATATAAACCAGGGTAGGTACTGGGGCTGGAATGTACAGACATATTCTGGGATGTACTGTGCTGTACTGATTTACTTTGGAATGTACTGCAATGAACTGATATTTTCTGGGATGTACTGTGATGTACTGATTTACTTTGGAATGTACTGCAATGAACTGATATTGTCTGGGACGTATTGTGATGTACTGATTTACTTTGGACTGTACTGCAATGAACTGATATTTTCTGGGATGTACTGTGATGTACTGATTTACTTTGGAATGTACTGCAATGAACTGATATTTTCTGGGATGTACTGTGATGTACTAATATACTTTGGAATGTACTGCAATGAACTGATATTTTCTGGGATGTATTGTGATGTACTGATTTACTTTGGAATGTACTGCAATGAACTGATATTTTCTGGGATGTACTGTGATGTACTGATTTACTTTGGAATGTACTGCAATGAACTGATATTGTCTGGGATGTACTGTGATGTACTAATATACTTTGGAATGTACTGCAATGAACTGATATTTTCTGGGATGTACTGTGATGTACTGATTTACTTTGGAATGTACTGCAATGAACTGATATTTTCTGGGATGTACTCGGATGTTCTGATTTACTTTGGAATGTACTGCAATGAACTGATATTGTCTGGGGTGTATTGTGGTGTACTGATATACTTTGGAATGTACTGCAATGAACTGATATTTTCTGGGATGTATTGTGATGTACTAATATTTTCTGGGATGTATTGTGATGTACTAATATTTTCTGGGATGTATTGTGATGTACTAATATTTTCTGGGATGTACTGTGATGTACTAATATTTTCTGGGATGTACTGTGATGTACTAATATTTTCTGGGATGTATTGTGATGTACTAATATTTTCTGGGATGTATTGTGATGTACTCATGTTTTCTGGGATGTATTGTGATTTACTAATATTTTCTGGGATGTACTGTGATGTACTAATATTTTCTGGGATGTATTGTGATGTACTGGAATACTTTGGAATGTACTGCAATGAACTGATATTCTCTGGGATGTGCTGGGGTGTACTGATATTTTCTGGGATTTGCTGGGATGTACTGATATACTTTGGAATGTACGGCAATGAACTCATATTTTGTGGGTTATATTGTGATGTACTGATATACTTTGGAATGTAATGGAATGAACTGATATTTTCTTGGATGTACCGGGATATACTCGCATTTTCTGACACATAGTGGAGTGTCAATTGAACATGTGTTGGATACTTCGATCCCCGCCCCCTGCCCCAGCCCCGATTTCGAGGGCTCCGATTGCCATTCGGGGCTCTGTTGAAAGTCGGGGATGGAGCTGGGTTCTCGGATATTCGGGCATTCCCGGTCCCCGAAAAAACCCGGTCAAAAACGATGGACATGTTTGCATAACAGGTTTGTCAAGTAATTCATCAGATTAGTAAATTTACGCCATAGGTGACACTTTCTCAGTTTTGTCACTTCACTTCATTCATTGATGATTGAAAGAAATTGATCATTGTTTGGAGGTGTTAAGTCAATTTTGACGCAATAAACAAAAATACGTTTTCACAGCATCCGAAAGTTCGTTTCTCATCAAAAGCTACCATGGCGATCTCAAAATCGGATATTGAAAAGAAAATTAAAAGTGAAATATACAAATTAGTTGAAAATAATTCAGGGAAAAGTGGTGCCTGCATTTCTTTTCGATTCATTTTCGACGATAGTGACAACAAAATTGAGAATTTCGCAGCGGGTTCGATTTGTAAATCTATGTCAATTCATCGTCCTGTGCACGGAACAAAAGCCCTTCTGGAGCACCACGTGAAATGTGCTAAAATACAAAGTGCAACTTTAGAGGGACAAAAACAGATAACTAGTACTAAACCAAAAAAGAAGGACAAAATTTCGATACATGAAGCGGATCGTGTAAAGCTAAACCAGAAAGTTGTGCTCNTTGATGATTGAAAGAAATTGATCATTGTTTGGAGGTGTTAAGTCAATTTTGACGCAATAAACAAAAATACGTTTTCACAGCATCCGAAAGTTCGTTTCTCATCAAAAGCTACCATGGCGATCTCAAAATCGGATATTGAAAAGAAAATTAAAAGTGAAATATACAAATTAGTTGAAAATATTTCAGGGAAAAGTGGTGCCTGCATTTCTTTTCGATTCATTTTCGACGATAGTGACAACAAAATTGAGAATTTCGCAGCGGGTTCGATTTGTAAATCTATGTCAATTCATCGTCCTGTGCACGGAACAAAAGCTAAACCAGAAAGTTGTGCTCTGGTCAGCTAAGAATTTTAGACCGCTGAACATAGCTAAATATAGTGGAATTTTGCCTGTTGGCAGTGGGCGAAAGGATTTGATTAATATTGGGCGTATGTACGGACCTGCAGACGCTAAAGGATCAATTGCAACCCATACAAATGTAACAAGACATTATTTAGCCGATTTTTTCAAAGAGACAGATACACAGCGTAATCAAATACCTGGTTGCCTTCCGTGTGCCGCGTTCACAACGGATCATTGGAAAGGTGATCATCAAGTTTGGGGCTACAGAAGTATCTCCACACATTATTGATGAAAGATTTGCGCTCCTAAAATATAATTTGTGTGTTTACAAATATTCTGAGGAAACCATAAAAAATGAAGACATTGCTGAAGATATCAATACCAACCTTCTGGACTATATTGATTTAGAAAGAGAACAAAAGGAACGTGAAGAAGAGAACGCTATGACCTCTGACAGTGACAGAAAAATGGTTCTTGCTGTGTCACAACATTTTGAACGAATTTCTTGTGCTGGATATGATTTGAATTTTGCCATGCAGTATGGTGTTGAACATAGTGATAAGAAGATAAGAGATACCCATGCTTCGTGTAAGTCATTAGTCGATCATTGTACTCGATTATCAGTTGCAAGCAGATTATCAAAAAAACTGATAGTCCAATGTGATACTCGATTGAATACTCATCTCGGATTGTATCAATCAATTGTTGATTCCTGGGACGATTTGATGAATGTGTTATCGGCGTGTGGTGAATTACGCTATCTTGCCAATATAGATAAAGATTTGTTAAACGGTATGATTAATTTATTGAGCCCATTCTTGAATGCAACCGAAATATTATCAAAGGACAATGAACCAACTATTCATTTGGTTCATTTTACTTACGCGTGAATACAGCGCCAATTAGAACGACAAATTGAGCGAAAAAATGATGGTGTTTCTTCTCTTAGAAGAATCTCTATTAGAAAGATTAAATTTGAAATGTGAAGCCAAATTAATATGGTGGCATTTTGCTAGGACCATTCTGGACCCGACATTTAAAGATGACGAAGTTAAAAAAGACTTTGAAAAAATTGTGAATAAACTGAATCTGAATGATGCTCAAAAGGGAAGTGACAATACACTCGATAAGGACGGAAAATCACCTCCACGAAAACGCAGAAGAATTGGACGATTCTATGATGAGTGTAGTGATGAGAAAGAGTCACAAACTGATGATAATAAGGAGGAATCAAATTCTGTTGTTGATGAATATTTTAATACTGATATGAAAGGTCGAAGGGTTGAAATTCTACCGTGGTGGAAGTCGGAGGGTGCAGCTAAATGCCCTGAACTAGCATTGATTGCACCAACTGTTCTTGCCATCCCAGCAACTAGCACGACACCAGAACGTGCTTTTTCTTCTGCTGGATTGACTTTAACATCCAGAAGATCGAATCTACATCCTGATCATGTAAATGAACTTTTAGTATTGTTGGACTATTTCTAAATTTATTTATGTAGTTTTAAATTTGATTGATTCATTTTTGATTTTTTATCTAATTTTGTTTTATTTGCTGCAATAAAATGTGATGTTTTGATATTATCATAGAAATTTACATTGTATAAATATTGCACAATAAATGTCATTTACTAAAGTATGTATAGAATTTTTTAATTGACTTTAGACTTTAGATTGTTGTTTTCCACATATAAATTTTGGAAAATGTCGGGGATCGGGGCGGGAACGGGGCCGATTAAAATTGTTCGGGGCAGCTATGGGGGCTTATATTGTATATCCCGCACATCTCTAGTGTCAATGTGTTGGGATTTTTATATTACTCCTATGATATTTTGATGGCAGTACCTTCGTTAGTTTGATAAATGTGTGTGTGTGTGTGGGGGGGGGGGGAGGTGTGAATTATATAAGCAGAGGTTGGGCATAGGTAAAACTAGTGTCAATTTGTCAATTTTCTTTTTCATTTTTATTTTTATTTTCCTTTTTCGTTTTCTGTTTCATTTTCTTTTCTTTTCTTTTTCCTCACTTGTTCTTCTTCTTCTTCTTCTTGTTCTTCTTCTCCTTCTTTCATAGCATGTCCCTCCTCTCTGGTTTCCGAAACTTTCTTAACACAATTTACCATCTCAGTTTGAGTTTCCTCTGAACTTTCTTTCTTCGATATGAGTAAAAGTACTAGAATTAAACTAAAGACTTTTTATGTTGGGGACTTATACTAGATCGCGGGGTGTTGAAAACCGTACAAGCGAATCTGAACATGTTACATGGATTATCTTCAATTAAAAATTATGAATGTTTACCAATTTTCATGCATCTCAGATATTTACTTTTATTTGATGATAATGCATAATAACTTGGGTATTGCCTTCACCAAAGAGATTGGTAATAGTGATGAATATCGACAAATTTCCCACTGTACCGGTTTATTTTGTATCGCTTTAATTAGGTTTGGAAAATATTCCTTTCTTGGGGCTGCTGTCGCATAAAGCACTGCATCGTTATGCCAGTATTTTAATCACCGGAAATGTGTAATTTAAAGGGTGGTTTAACAAAAATGACAGGCAGAACCCGAAACTGAAGTTTGTTACTGGAATGAATTGACATTTAACTTGAAAGGATCTTATTTTCTTCATGCATTTCAAATTTGGTGACAAATGCTTGACCTTGAGCTCAAGGGGTTGGAGAAAATATTGATGGCATCATTTTTCACAATATACGTCTTCATCTGCATAGCATCTCCAAAACGTGAGATTGGTACGGCTGCCGTCAGTCCCCTGCTTTTCAAAATCTTACCCAAGCTGACTCGTAGAGGATACTGTGCACTTCATTCTGTCTGTATATTAGCCTACCTATACAAGAAGTATGTGATGATATGAGAGACATCAAGCAACGTGGCTATTTAATTCACAATCAGTTTGTTCTAATTTTGGGAGTGAAGCCACTATCCAGCTTACAAGTGATGAAATTGCTGCCTCCTGCACAGTAGCGCAGGTATATAAGGCTACGGCATCACAGGATATCCTGGTCTCATCCTCGTTTGGAGTGATTTTAGTACGTTTTAACAAGTCTCGGCCCTTCATAATATGGAAAGGAAAATTAATAACAAGAACGGAAATTATTTTCGGAAGGAATCTAGCGACAGCTAATGCCACACATCATCTACAAGCTACAATAGGTTGCAGAGTGCCTGCTGGCCTGTGAATAATTGATCACATTGTTTGTTAAAACAATAAATAGCAGACTCTGAGCAACAATTGAAAAAGGGTTTCGATGAAATAAGTGTTGGAAAGATAATTTATTGACTGAAAATTTTGGATTGAAATACCGGAACAGAGCACATGGGATGTAATGATAAAATCACGGAAGATCACTTTTGATGATGAAGGAAGGAAGCAACTTGCCTCAGTACACACGATGACCTACAATTTTTTTTATAAAAACATATATTAAAAATATTAAAATAACAAATATTGAAAATGAAAATGAAGACGAGCCTTGACTTGAAAGGGAGACCAAATTGATCACTTTTACTATTTTGCGAAACAATGGAGCTTGTACAGGTAAAAGGAAAAACCCTGACTGGAAACCCCTGAAAACGCTGTGGCCAATGAAGTAAAACAGGAAGTAAATCTTATTCCAAATTTCGCAATGATTCATTGGGGGGGGGGGGGGGGAAGCACATCTTTCTCAATTTAGAACAAGGAAAAGAGGGATACGTTACCGCTATGATGACGAAGAAAATCAGTGGAGCGGTTGCATCCTGGCTTGATATTCTCTCTGATACTTATGAATTCATAACAATAAACTAGACATACAGCACATTGTTTATATAGTTTATAATAGGACTTTATAGTATAGGAATAATATAATAAGATTAATGACGTTGGTTTTTTTCTCCCTTTATTCCTTCATATTTGTTCCCGCCAATGAACACATTGGTTTTTGCAAAGCAATGACAAACTGTAGGTATAACGGATTTATGGTGCCATTGTCGTGTGCTTTTCCGGAGCTACGTTTTGAGAGAAACTTCTCCCCTCGTCAGCTTCTGCCAAGCAGTTATTTTGCATAACAGTATCTTTCAGACAACACATTTTGATAAGAAACACAATGACTTTTGATTTTGAGACACTTTAATATGCATTTTTTATCTTCAAATTTTGCAAATAGGAGTGAGTTGCACTCTATGATATCTCTACTTTAAGCCAATAATACATATGATATCATTTGGGGATAGTAGGGGAGAAACATTGGCATATTAGGAGCAGGGTCAAACAATTTTTGGGGGCCTTAGTCTCGAGACCCTATAATTGAAAAACAAGTCAGACTTTCCTATGTATTTGGACACAACACATTTAGTTCAGTTTTCTTAAACCCATATTTCATTTCACCTTTTTCTGTCTTAACCCAACTGTTATTAAATTTGAAGATTTAATAAACCTCCAGGAAATTTCAGATAATGTCTATCCCAAGTTCTATTTTACAAAATTAATTGCAACTGATTACTTCATTAGTGAAAAGATACGTGCGTTGGGATCATGCAGCACCCAACAACTCTATTAATTGAAAAAAAAATTCCCTTCCCTGCCAACGACCACTTCGCCCTGCATGGTGTCATGAAAGAAAACACTGGGACTCGTGGAGTTTGAACGCTCAGTAAAACAACACTTTGATGATCGTCAAATTACAACATAATATACGTGCCATATAATTTAATGTAGTTAGTATCCCAAATTATGATCCCCATGGTATAACCCTCATGATTCCATGATATCACTTAGATGATCCCATGATACAACTCGTATAAATCCCTGGTATAGCCCATTTGATTCCTTGATATAAGCTATATGATCCCACAATTTAATACAGTACAGATAAAGGGATAATTAAAAAACAATTTCACGGGGTTATAATCAAATGTCTTAGCATATCATCAACGGGTATATTATTTTGAGAGTTCACATGAATAACAAGCCTCTTGGGGGCTGAGTGATGCAACGTTAAATAGGGTTTTTTCCAAACCTCTTATCCTATATTTTACTTCACCTTTTTCTATCTGAAACCTACTTACGTCCTAAGTGTGTTCACTACTTCTACTATCTCTTAGCTAATCTCCCATCTCCCTCCAAAACACACACTGTTTTATGCGTAAGTATTCGGTTCTTCAGCGAATCTATTTGTTTTGGTTGTCAGTTTGATGCTTCTTGTATTACTTGTTGTTCTCAACGTCTGTATCTTTATGCATTTTGATGCTCCCTGCTATAATAAATATTTCTCTACTTTTTTCCCTTGGACAACTAGATTGTGGAACACTTGGCTTCTGAGTGCTCTCCTCTACCATATGATTTGACTGTTTTCTTGTCTAAGATCAACTCATCTTTTGTTTTGACTTAACTTTTGTCTTTGTCTTCATCGTTGTTGTGGTTCTTCCTCTACTGCTACTAGTTCTTCTTCTTCTTCTACTACTACTACTACTACTACTACTACTACTACTACTACTACTACTTCTTCTTCTTCTTCATCATCTTCTTCTCCTTTTCCTTCTCCTTCTTCTCCTTCTTCTCCTTCTTGTTGTTGTTCTTCTTCTGCTGCTGCTTCTTCTTCTCCTTCTTCATCATNAGATTGTGGAACACTTGGCTTCTGAGTGCTCTCCTCTACCATATGATTTGACTGTTTTCTTGTCTAAGATCAACTCATCTTTTGTTTTGACTTAACTTTTGTCTTTGTCTTCATCGTTGTTGTGGTTCTTCCTCTACTGCTACTAGTTCTTCTTCTTCTTCTACTACTACTACTACTACTACTACTACTACTACTACTACTACTACTTCTTCTTCTTCTTCATCATCTTCTTCTCCTTTTCCTTCTCCTTCTTCTCCTTCTTCTCCTTCTTGTTGTTGTTCTTCTTCTGCTGCTGCTTCTTCTTCTCCTTCTTCATCATCATCATCATCATCATCATCTTCTTCTTCTTCTTCTTCTTCTTCTTCTTCTCCTTCTTCTTCTCACAGATCCTTACCCTTAGTGATTATATGACTTGTACAGCTGTTCAATATGAAACAATTAAATCATGATGAAAATATACTGAAGGTGGACCTTGTTTTATTTAATCTCTGGTGTACATTTGGAAGAAAAAAAAAACGGTTGCTAAGGTTTGTATACCTTCAAGTATTAACCACGACCACAAAAATTTATAGCTTTTTCTTCATCGCTGTCACTTACACAAGTCTTAGAAAAACTCAGACACTGCATTGTTGGTTCTTCCTGTATATTTTATTCTTAGAGCTTTTTTTAATTCAGACGTTTCTCGTGATTCAAACCATTTTCTTCTGCCAATATTACGGAGGGAAACATCGGAAAATCCCCCAAGAAACTCTTTGCTAAGCCTACAAGCTACAAGACAAACCCTCAGTAAACACACAACCATGTCGAGGTCTTCAAGCTAAAAACTGAGGATATTATTTTTTCCTTCTGACTTTGTTTGTTCTAAGAACAGGATAGTAATTGACGTCATCTAAGATGGCGGTATCAAAGCCTTAGTATTCAGAGCAAAACTTTAATATCACGGAAAACTTGACCACCAGCAACAAAATAGGGTGCGAGAAATCAACAGGTCTTGGATTCACAAAATAAAAAATTTATCAAAGAATTAACGATTCATTAATAAGATCTTTGGGGTAAGGCACATGACAAATATCGTCACATTATAACTAATAAATGAAAGGAAAAGGGGATTGTTTGAATTGCATTTTCTAATTTGATCTTTTGTTACTCTTTTTTCGAAAAAAATGGGTGTGCGGTGAATACGTTAAATCCCTTACAGCATCACCCTTGCACATAAATGTGTGGAAACATACCCGGACAACAAATGTTCAATAAATCAAGAGCAGTTGCGCATCATATTTATGTCGAGGATAGAAACGGAGCCATCCAGTGTACTTTGGTGGGTACCACACTTTACGGCGGCACCTGTAACTACGTAAGCAAGACAGGCTGCGCTACATCTACTTTACAAAGGTACCAGCAGTGATACGTGATAGAAACGATTGAGAAGATAACAGGGGTAGTGAGTTTTATGGGAAAAGGGAAGAAGAGACGTAAGGAACTAGAGAAGGTTGCTGTGTGAGCTGCCCCCAAGAAACACTCGTAGTTGATGTTGATTAGATAGAAAAGAAAGCCAGAGGAAGCAATCATCAACGTCACCAGATTTGAAGGAAAGGTGCTGGTGAGGTATCCCATTCGTAAACTGTTGAAAAAACGATACTTTACAGAACTGATACTTCTATTTTGAATTCTTTTTTATTATCTTAATGTATCATTATTTTGTTAAGTATTAGTACTAAGTTTCAAGCAATGATTCCGTTAGTACAGTCAGCCTGTGACTTGTATTGTGCGATAACTTTCTTTCAAAATTCTTAACGTTATCGTCTGTGACATCCTATAGATAGCTCGTGGCATCAAGGTCTTGTCTGTATCTTATTCATTTTTGAAATAGGTATTTCACAATCGACATGATTAGGATTACGTTGACTTGAAAGTGTATTCTGTCATTTTCACAGGAAGGATCGAAAGATACCCATTGAATAACGTCCTAACATGCTAACTTAACACCATTAAAATAATTTTACTGCATCAATAAACAAAACAAAATATATTCAAACAATCAAAAAAACCCTAAAATGTGTTAAAATAATATTTAGCTTTTTAATCACAAAATTATATACATTTTTTCATGTAAAGTTATGTTGCAGAGACTAAACAATGATATTTGGCCAAAAATCCTATGTCACTAGTAACAGGAGTCAATTAATTATATTACGATTCAGAATTCAAATGGCAAAAAAGATTAAGACTTTGTTGCTGAATGCCAAGCATTTAGTAAACATTTGAGTTCACTTTCAACAAATTTTATACGGGTGCCGTAAATATTGCTTATGATCGTCACAAATTCCCATGGATATTGTGGGAGTAAGGTAGCAACTTTACCTCCATTATCTCTCAGACAACACCTCCGGTGGTTCTGAGAAATGCAGCAGATCGCTGGAAGCTTCCCATGAATCCATAGAGTTTTTCCTTCAACAGTTTGTCCAGAGGCCAGTTTCTGCTCCGATAATTTAGTGGGTGGAACATTCTTCAAGAAAGTTCTTCACATTGTAGAATCACCATTGTAGAGTTTTTTGCAAATGTTATGTCTGTCTTTGCAGTTGACTGTCCTCATCTCAAGATGATTACTTGATCTTTTGTGAAAAGGAAGTACTAGGAGTCTTTTGGGGAAAGTCTGGATGATACAAAAGCCATCTTCTCCTTCGTTTTGTTCACATATTCTTGTCATCTTTAAAACTGACTTCGTGATCAATTTTTCTCTGTCCTTAGTAAAAGAACTTAGAGACACCATTTTATTTCAAAATTTTCATTTTTGATTTTTCATTCAAATAATCCAATTAAGATCAACTGATCATATTTTGCCGTTGTTGTGTTACTTGACGTAATACCTTAATGTTTTTATATTTATGCAATTTTCCGTTTTATGTTATTTTGCTTAAAAAACCTAAACAATATATTATGTAAGCATAACAGAACATCCTTGATTAGAATGCTATATGTTTAAAAGTTGTAAATTTCAAGCTTCCGAGTGTAGTCTATTGAACGTCTTTCCACAGTTTTTTTTAATGTTCACATTCTCTTCAGAAGGGGTCCTGGCTGCGCTGAGAGTAGAACGTAATTGGGCTTGTAGGTCATGGACCTTGTTGTCACAGGTGAGCGCTATTACATTTGGGTTTTTTCTCACTTGACGTTGGCATAGTCTCCTCTCAGGTGGTTTGAACTTTAGTTTCATTTTGCTTCTGACCAACAGGTGGTGTGACAGCCACCCACTGCCTCTCATTGTCTGTGTGATGTTCATGCCCTTTGTGTCACGCTGGCGTACAGTGACAAAGTCCAACATGTTCCAATGCATTGATCTGGTGTGCATCCAGATTGTCATTGTGAGTGTATACAAGCTAATGAGCATTGAGTAGCCAGTTTTGCTCACTTTCAGTCGTAGTACCACGATTCTCTCCGAAATTCCACGTAGGAGTGGCTTTAGATTCCGTGACAGGTAGGAGCGAATAACAAACCCAACACCTGGGCGAGGAATGTCGTTTGTTTACCCTTCCGGATGAACCTATAGCCGGCGCCATGTTACTACCAGCTAAACTTTCCCGAAAGTCTTGCTTCCCAGCTGGTCGCTATGTTAAAACCCTTGCCATTGAGGTTGCGACCAATGATGGCAGTTTGCCTTTCTTTGCGGATTTTGTTATCTGTTAAGGTGTTTATATTTCAAGCTCCAAAGGTCAGTCCAATTTCCTTCCTTCCCCTTTTCCTACTGCCTGATTAGATACTCAGCTGGGCGCTGTTACCCACTATGGGCAAATAGGACAGGTGATATTTAAAGCATATTTTATAGCCCCTGAGAAGTGAGCCGCGCTGCTAATGAATAGACCTGCTTATTCACACAAGGATGGTACTAATGACTAATCTATTCCATATTTTTGCGGTACCATCGTCATCCTTGCACTTCCTGGATGTAGAATCATGGCCAAGAGCCATCAGTTGCATCATCTACCCGTTACAGTCACCACATCCAACGGCACAAGGTTTTAAGATGCCGAAACGACTTGCACATTGATAAGTGAAGGTTGTTTATGCAGAGAAAGACCCACCATCTCTACTAGCGGATCCTTTCCACCAGTGCTAGGGTTAGCCATGTGGATATTGAAAAGGCTGATCGCCGATTTGGTTTCAGAGTGTCCTTCTGCGAGACTGATTGCTAAAGAGCTGGAGAGCCTTGTGTGCTCAGGCGGGGTTGGTTCTTTATCGGGGTTATTGAGCCCAGCTGGTTTTTCCCCATCAAGCCTTTGATCAGATGATAATGTATATTTTCTTCCGCCTTCTCTGCCGTTCCAGACGTCGTGCTCTAAAGGGAAGCAGTTCCTTTCCCACAGGGAAAAAACTGCACCAGGTCTCTCACTTAGTTAAGCACCACTGATCGGTGGAGATCGTAAGGTATGGTCATCGGCGATGACATTCGACTACTTGGTGTCATACGTGAGGGTTGGACAGTGTGTTGTGGACCAATAAGCCCGTCCATGCCCCACTTTTTGACATTAGAGCATAAGACAAAGAGATTAAACAGAGGTACCAACACTAACACACTGCCTAATATACCCCCTGTCTATTTTCTCCCGAGTACGTTTCATTGGGATAAAACCCTGGCTTTACAAAATTCATAGCCATCTATATATTTTTGTTTGCTTATTGCTGATCTTATGATTAGTTCGCCGACCTTTTGTATTGCATATCTGCATTTTGTAGGATTTTGTCTTTTTGTCATTTTCTTACTCAGCAAAATTCTCCCTCTTTTTTACTCAGTTGATTCACTTTAATCTTCTCATTTTTCCCTCGACATTCCTTAACCACTCCCCTCCTTGGATGGTCTTTCTGTTGCTTGCTTTCTTGGCTGCACCATGTCAGTCTCATTTTCTTCATTTTCTCTGACACAACTAACATTTTAAAGGTGGCTGAGAGCTGCCCATTACCAACCCCACTGACGGGAAGGTGCAAACATTGCCGAAAGCTCGCGTTCACGAAGAGCTGGCAAGAACATTGTTTGTTTACGAAGTCTTTGGAGAAAACAGTACAACTTTTCATCAACTCTGTCTGGTTGGAACGCTTTGTGTAAAGAAATTGTCAGTGATACGGTCACCCAAGGGTGTCTGTTTTCATTTTGCTTTTTATTGGTATCTGAGGGAGCTCACTGTCGCTTGCGTACAAATGAACTTCAAATGTTGTCGCCCAAACGTGTATTATTAAAACATCCGGACACAGCGCCATCTGCCTTGTTCAACAGAGGATTAACGAGCACTCATTCCTGTTTCCTGTGTTATTTCGCTCCATAATCTTTTCATGGGCAGCCCAGTCGATAACTGCATGGCCCGGATACTTTTTGCTTTGAAAGTGAGAAAAAATTCTGACAAATTATCAATGAATCGCAACAACAGTAAATCGAGTAACATACGATAGTAGAAAGAAGAAGGAAAGGGAATGAAAAGGCAAGAGCAAAAGTGATTTAGGAAAAAAGTAAGGCAAGACAGAGGAAAATATATGAAAAGAGAGATGCAAATGTAAAGAAATACACACATCGAAATTGCAACTTACAATTCCTATTTCTGATAATTTGCTTTTTCTGGAATGCTCAATTATACGCATTGACCATTTTTGCTATAAACCCCACAGATAACACTTCTGTATGATGTTACACTTCACCTATTTTAGTTATTGTAATTATCTATGTTAGGTGTTTGTTTACAAGGGGAATAAAGGAGTGAAAACTCAACAAACTTCGTGAAAACATGACTCAAACAACAACGTGTTCTAAAGGCGGGAAATCTGGCCACAGGGGCCACAGGGACCACAGGGAACAAAAAATAAATAAAACACATTACAACATCCTCCATCCAATCAAATGTTAATAATATTTAATCAGACTCTCAGGTTCCTTCACTTCACTTGCTGTTCGTGTCCTCATTGGTGCATGGTTTTGACTGTTGTACTCTACATGTACTGCTGGTTGTTCACGTACAGTAGTATCTTGGCTGGACAAAGATAAGTTGCCATGATTATGCTGTTAAGATACCGTTGGGATGGTAGGGGTGCTTAGCACTACAGGTGGATCCTTAGGAGTATCAATTATGTGTCTACGGTTTCTTCTAAATACCTGACCCCTCTCATCTCTAATAATGTACGTACGACCTTGAGAGTATTTCTGCCTTCCGCCATTGCCTATCTCTGTATTTCCTGACATGGGCTCCAACCTTTGATAGGGGTAAATCCCTGCTCTGTTTGTTATAAACCTCTGATGCAGCTTTCTGTCGATTTGTCATTGCTTTGACAACAACCTCCAACGGCTTATGGTCAGTCTTCACAAGTACCTTTCGTCCATATACATATGTGCAAAACGTCTGCGCACCTCACGGTATTTAATGGATTTCTTGGTGTCCAAACACTTTTACGGACTTAAGTCGCAATGAATATCAGCCATACAATACCGAGGTGAGTTAAAATAAGGTAGTTAAGCCTTGCCCTAGTGAAAATGAAGTTAATTGTACTTGGCTCTTGTCGTCGTTGCCAATATTCTGTCTTTAATAAATAAAGATCCTGCGTATTTGTAGTTATCTTTTCTTTCCTTCTCATAAATAAAATAACACAAATCACATATGTATCGCCGGTTTTTTGCCATTGTTATTCAGGATGAAAAAGATAACGGATATTTTGGAAGTGGACACTTCCGGAAGGGTACATCTCCGACAGGTATTTTTCCCATGTGGAATATTCCCTACGAAACAAATCTCCGACGAACTTTCCCGGACATGAAATCCTAGTGGGAAGCATCACTTAGGAAATCTATTCGAAGAGTGGAAACACGGTAAGAGAAATGTCAGCTCTGGGAAGTGTTCGTCGATGAAACGACTTAAAATTGAAAAAAATCCCTCAAACAACCTAGCAAGGAAAGATTGGCTGCGTCATATTGTTCATGAGAATGAAACCCCATGGAAAAAAAAAGAGGATAGTGTTTTGGTAAGGCAGAAATCCATAGAGGAAGAAAAAGGGGAATCTGATCTAGGAGAGAGAGTGATTACGGGAGATATAAGGAAAATACAAGAAACAGTTAAGAATATCAAGGACCGATAAAATTGTAGTGGGAATACGAAAGTGATACGTGACCCTAGACATTGTAGGACGGTCCAATCCAAACTAATGTCTTCGCCAACCGCAGTGAAGGTTTCAGTTAACTGCATGCAGAAGGTCAGTTGTTGTCATTAAAAGAAAACAGATCAACTTGTTATAGGATATCAACACCCCTTCGCAGAAATGTTCGAAATATTCATTTAGCGAAATCAAACTTCGACTTTATCTATGTTGAAATACTTTAAACTGTTTTTTATTTTAATCTGTTGCCACATTGGCTTTGATTTCTCCTTTTTATCAAGATTATATTCTTAATTGAACTGTATTATTTTTATTTTTCTTGTACAACAGTAGAAAGTTTTTTTTATAGCCAAACTACATTCTAACACGCAAGGAAATCTCTCAACCAGCCCTGTTTCTCGTTAGCATTACCCTCTGTAACCGCTAATACACAAAAAAGGATATTTTATTGTCTGTAGTTTGTCTCTATATGTAGTGTCCCTGGTTATTACTCGTGATATCCTTCAATAGGTTTCCAAATATTACAATGTTTTCTTACCTTCGATCAGTAGCGTGCTTTGCTGCAAACACGGCACTCAAATATAATCTTCTTGATGGACAGATTTTACTTCTTTAAAATATTAATTACTTACCCACAAAACTATTCCTCAATAGATCACGTTTTTCTGCAATGAAGTTAACTTGTGACCACAATAAGAAATAGAAATACTAACATATATTATTATCACGCCATTTTTGTTGTGTAGTGGATTTACCTGGGGGCATCCCTCCTGCACAAAAATTTTACCTCCTAAAAAACTCTTGTTGGTGTCTTAAGTGCTTCAGGGATTTGGATACCTTTCGCAAAGACATCTAATTTGTTCATAAAAACGTATTGATTTTCATTTTCTGCTGGGGTTTACATTCACTCATTACTCGAATGTAGTTTTGTAAAATTATCAATTTCACTCGCGTGTTCCTGCGTATTTTAGTCCAATATAATATAATAATATAATAATATAATATAATATAATATAATATAATAAAATAAAATATAATATAATATAATATAATATAATATAATATAATATAATATAATATAATATAATATAATATAATATAATATAATATAATATAATATAATATAATATAATATAATATAATATAATATAATATAATATAATATAATATAATATAATATAATATATAATATAATATAATATAATATAATATAATATAATATAATATAATATAATATAATATAATATAATATAATATAATATAATATAATATAATATAATATAATATAATATAATATAA
>RDPX01000056.1:840047-857536 GCA_003991215.1 Morbakka virulenta
TGACCCCGGCCCAAAAAAAAAAAAAAAAAAAAAAAATCATAAAGAGAAGAGAAACGACGAAGCCACTCAAGGTTTCAAGCCAGCGAAGTAAGTGACGTCGAAATGACGTATCGCTCGAGGTGATTCCTTTTCGTTACACTCATTTAGGTGATTCAGGCCGTGGAATGGTAAGACAAACAAGCTCTTTCTCGTGTTCTCTTTTAGTTTGTGTGTGTTTTTTTTTGGCAACTTTACCAATGAATCGAGCTTTGCTCATTTGGAGTACCTTCACTTGCTTGCATCGTTTTGCTTCTTGGTGTGGTGATTTTACTAAGCATGGTGTCGCACTGTTTTTACACAAGGAAACAGCAACTGATTTATCATCTGCTTCTTCTTATTTTATGGTTTAAATGACAGTAGGAGGTTGTTTTTTTCTGTGTTTTATTTTTTTTTGACAGTTGAAAAACTAACTTGAATCTACCGTTGTAGGAATGAACAGTTCTTCACTTGTCAATTTAAATCTTACGACTGCAGAAGAGAGTATTAATTCACCCAAGACAGATCCAACCACGATTGCAACGCTTGAAGATAATAGCGAGAGCTTGATGGCAGCCGTTCCATCATCAGTGATACAACAATCTTCAGGGGTAATTCATGCCTCAAGTAATCAACTTCAACAGCAATTACAAAATATGCATGACAGCACTGATCATCAGGAAGCCACGATTCATGTCCTACAAGAAGATGATCAAAAAAAGAGACGAGATATGTTAGCACGACGACCATCCTATCGGTAAATTCTCATTTTCTTATGAAGTAATGTTTATGAAAAGCGATTTTCTTGTCAACTTAGGAATGATTCGTTAGAATATTTATGCTTTGATGCGATGCGTCACTGGTGACGCTTTAGTACCATCATTATTACGTATAAAAATACCATTTCCTATTTCTTGATTCGATATTGCTACCTGTACATTTTGCAATTTACTCATTTTTTTCTACTTTTATTACATTGCAGCTGTCATTTTACCTTGTAGCCTCATAAAAAATGCACTTGTGTATCGATGATAGCAAGTAGTTAGCAACTTTTGAACCGAGCAACTATATGTGGTGTAAAATAGCAACCTGATTATGACAATATTTACCAGGTCATCTTTTTTATTTTACCAAGGCCTTACGATCACTAAATATTAACGTTTTACTCGACCTGTTATCATCTTGCACAAAAACTTGTTAGTAATTAATGTTATTGTTTATTTATCATCTTATATTTCTATCATAATATGAGCAAGAGGGTAGTTACTTGCTATTTTTCTTCAAATCAAGCCTATTTATTATCTGATGAATTGCTAAAATCATTCTTTCATAATTATTACTCATTGTATATACAGCAGAAGAGCAGCAGTATTTTCCTGTCAAGTTTTTTCTGCCCTTTTGTTATATTTTTTAGCGATCATCAAGTTTTCCGGTTTCAAAACTTGTACCTTGAAACATGACGCCCAATTTCAATCCAAAGAGATAAAAAATTGTAAATGGTTAACTGTTCACTGCAGATCTGTATCATTAGAAAAGACCTGTTTATTAGGACTTGAGTAAAACTATTTCATTTCATGTCGTCATTACAGCAAGTTCGATGAGGTGTACCATGTAATTTTCCTTCGTATTTCACAGGCCTAGTGGGTTCCTTTAATTAAGAGATACAATCAATTTAATCCCTACTGTATATTATATGACCCTGAAGGATCTTCTTGTGCTTTTTCATCAAATGTCATAAATTGGAATAAAATACAACTCCAAAACAATTAAGCTAAATATTGCATTTTACCCAACTATTGAGATGGACAGTTACCCTCATCTTAGACCTAATGATGAAGAGATAACTAGTTATCACAGCCCAATGTTAGGTTTATTTCAAACATGCACTGAAACACTATTGGATTTGAAGTAATTAAAGAAGATAGTTTGTTAACCTGTTGATGAATGCAAATGCTGAATTACTGATTGAAATAAATAGTGTAGATCTGATGGATTGTTTTTATGAAATAGATAAATTTTTGTTTTATTAAGCAGATATAGGATTAACAATGTTTAAGATGCAATGACGTTATTCATGTCTGTATATTCACATGAATACTTTCAGTCTATACAAATTGGCAAATTTAAAAAAAAGGAAAATAGGGGAAATGGTTACCTGTAAATTATTACATTATTAACATCAATAAAATTGTTTGACTGCAGATGTTCCTACTGCTTTTCTTATGCAAGAAATAATAGTATATGTATAAAGTAAATATAAGCCATTATTATTGGTTTTTTATGTATTCTGGGGGTAATTTAACAGCTAAATAGCATTTCCTTAAAGCCTTTGCTGTTTTTTTTGGAATAAGACATTAAACCTATCTATGGATAATATACTTTGTGCAGCAAAAATTTTCAAAGGAGGTCAAAACTACATGTATTAGAAGAATTTTCCTGACATTTGTTTTCATTTGTTTTGGTAATACAGTTATACAACTGACAGGGAAGTGAAAATTTAGAAAATGACCACATAGTTTTAGTGCTTTGATAGGAAAAAACTTTGTTAAATAGACTAACTCTGTGTGAGGTTACTTGCTTGCTGTAGCCCTGGAAGTATAGTACCCATGTTTTTCTCTGCCACAGGCTGAAAACTGTTGAGTTTGTGCATGTTTTGAGGTACCCAGCAATCTCTTGGTACAATAGGGACTGTCACCCATTTATGTGGTTGGAATTGATGTAAATTCAAGTAAAGGCATCACAAATGAGTGTACAAAGGTGGACATGAATGAAACAGCTAAGGGAGAGAGATGTGGCACTAACAAACCAACTCTTGTACAAAGGCCTTGTGGCTACTAGCTGGAGTTACTAAGGGTTATGAAGTCTGGAGAATTAATTTGTTATGCAACTAACACATCAAATAAGTCAAAGAGATGTCAAGAAGGTAAAATAAAGTATGGAATCCTTATTACCACTTGTGGTAGTTTACCATATAGTATTTCTATTGTTGCATTAAGCCCTTCACAATAGAACCTTACGGAAGAGGTGCCACAAAAAACAATAGAAGCACTATTAGAATTACTCATGTAGCACTGCAAAGATGCAGCTATCATAAATTAGCAAGATGGTGTTTTTAACTGCACAGTGTTTAATGTTATTGACAGAAAAGATACCTGTCAGTTGTAGCTTTATTTTACAAAAGAAATAGTGTCAAAAGGACTGTTTTAGATCAAGAAAGGCAAGCTACAGGAGCAATCCAGAATGTCGTAGATACCAATGTTGCATAAGTGAAATAGTTTGTCTTTGTGCCTGGTAAAGGTTGGACTTCCACTGTTCAAATTTTTTACCAGGTGTGAGAGGAGCACCTGGAAGATGAAAAAAAGTTGAGGGTTATCATCGTTTGATCCAATAAAGCACTTAATATGGCTAGAATAAATTTCCTGTTTTGTTTATTGGGAAAGTTGGTATAGAGGAGTAAGGTATCAGAACTGTGCCTGTATATACAAGTGCCAGATCTAATTTTATAGGTAACTTGTTTAGCACTGGTCAGGAGGATACACTTTGCATGAATACTGTGCAGCAAACAGTGCCTTACTCCCTTTCTGGCAATTGGGAACACAAGTTTTGGGTTGTAGGATAGTGGCAGGTGCTAGAGTAGCTTGTGAGTGATGTGCCCACTGGGCTTGACCCTTAAACTGTAGGTGAACAGCACAGCTTCCTGCATTTATTGGAATAGTAGACTGGACCTTTTAGCTTAACCAACAACCAGTCTAGTATAAGGAAAACTCAAATACAACACCATAAATCTAGCCTGGAGTATCTAGCCAGTCCCAAGCCCAGATAAATTGGTAGGGTTTACTTATGGTGCCCATTGGTCATTAAANGTTTAGCACTGGTCAGGAGGATACACTTTGCATGAATACTGTGCAGCAAACAGTGCCTTACTCCCTTTCTGGCAATTGGGAACACAAGTTTTGGGTTGTAGGATAGTGGCAGGTGCTAGAGTAGCTTGTGAGTGATGTGCCCACTGGGCTTGACCCTTAAACTGTAGGTGAACAGCACAGCTTCCTGCATTTATTGGAATAGTAGACTGGACCTTTTAGCTTAACCAACAACCAGTCTAGTATAAGGAAAACTCAAATACAACACCATAAATCTAGCCTGGAGTATCTAGCCAGTCCCAAGCCCAGATAAATTGGTAGGGTTTACTTATGGTGCCCATTGGTCATTAAATTTTGAAAGGCAAACCATTAAACAAGAATGCTAGATAATGCTAGGACATCACTGGTAAGTGACCTACAGCAGCAGGGCATCTCTTCTGTAGGTAAACAAATGAAGCCACAACAACATGCACTGAGGTTTCAAATGTTGAGTTTGAATGTTGGTAACATTACTGGACAAGGTAGAGAATTTGGAGCATTGATGAAAGGGAAACAAATTGATATTGCTAGTATTTATTAGGAGACAACGTGGAAGGGAGCAAAAGCATGTTTGATGGGTGACAGATTCAAACTGTTTTTATTGTCACTGATAATTAGAAATGGAGTTGGCATAATTTTACACCAGAACCTTTAAGGTGGAATACTTTCAATCAACAGAAGACCTGATAATAATGAGAATACAACTAATATTAACAAAGAGAAGGACAAATGTAATATCGGTGTATGCTATGGTGACCAGATTTTTCGGATGAAAAAAAGGACACCTGGAGTTTTGTTCTTGTGCAGTTTCCGAAGATTACTCAACTGTTACTGACCAATCAGAGATCATATTTTTTGGAGGAGTGTATCTCCTTCAGCAGTTTTGGAGTTTTCAGCAACATGGTGTGGGAGTCTGTGCAGGAGACTCCTCGATTGTTGTACTTGACTGTGGGCACAGACTTGATGTTCTCAATGGTAAATTGCTTGTCTGACATCCATATGTCATTCATTATCGAGAACATACACTCAACAGGAGCAGTCGTTCCAGGCAAAGCAAGGAAGAACTGAATTGTCTTTAGCAGTTCGGAGCTTGTTATTGTCTACCATGAGAGACCATGATGAATCACCACCTTCAAGAGAGTTCTGCACATCGTCCCAAATTGGTGGGCAGTTCAATGTAATCCATTGGAAGTGCTCAAAGGGCCAATAATGCTCACACCACTTATCCATATAGGCCACACAGGAGGAATAAAAGGCAGTGCATGCATCCTTAAACTCATCAAAGTCTCCGCCATCAGGCAATAACCTGTGTCCCTTTTCGATTGAGCATGGACAGAGAAAAGCCACAGTTCAGCTTTATCATTTTTGAAAAAGTCTTTGAGGACTTTTGGGCAACTTGAAACCTCACTGAAGAAGGCTTTGAGAGGCTCATAGAGCTGCAACAGCCTCTCTAATGCGAGAAGCAATGACAGCCATCTCATCTTGCAGTACCCAAGCAGCTTTTTGTGCTCAACGTTTGAGAAACCACAGAACTCTAGAAGCCTACTCAAACAAACTGTGTAGTGGTTGAAATATCCAAAAACTTTAATTAAGACAAGTTCGAGATCGACAGGTAGAACATCACAGGTGTACTTGATACAGTTGTTCAAAATGTGAGCACCACATCCAGCCCCTATTAAAGGTTTTGCCAATTGCTCTTGAAGCTTTGTGTATACATTACTTTGTCTTTTTCTCTCGGCAGCACCAAAATTGGTATTAGTGTTATCCGNGTATAAGGAAAACTCAAATACAACACCATAAATCTAGCCTGGAGTATCTAGCCAGTCCCAAGCCCAGATAAATTGGTAGGGTTTACTTATGGTGCCCATTGGTCATTAAATTTTGAAAGGCAAACCATTAAACAAGAATGCTAGATAATGCTAGGACATCACTGGTAAGTGACCTACAGTGGCCAATAATGCTCACACCACTTATCCATATAGGCCACACAGGAGGAATAAAAGGCAGTGCATGCATCCTTAAACTCATCAAAGTCTCTGCCATCAGGCAATAACCGGTGTCCCTTTTCTACTCTAAAGACTGACACATGTCTTTGAGAATTCCCACAGCTTCCACTAGACTAACCTCATCACCTTCTAAACTCTGGATTGCTGAGTGGAAAGATGAGGATTGAGCATGGACAGAGAAAAGCCACAGTTCAGCTTTATCATTTTTGAAAAAGTCTTTGAGGACTTTTGGGCAACTTGAAACCTCACTGAAGAAGGCTTTGAGAGGCTCATAGAGCTGCAACAGCCTCTCTAATGCGAGAAGCAATGACAGCCATCTCATCTTGCAGTACCCAAGCAGCTTTTTGTGCTCAACGTTTGAGAAACCACAGAACTCTTGAAGCTTACTCAAACAAACTGTGTAGTGGTTGAAATATCCAAAAACTTTAATTAAGACAAGTTCGAGATCGACAGGTAGAACATCACAGGTGTACTTGATACAGTTGTTCAAAATGTGAGCACCACATCCAGCCCCTATTAAAGGTTTTGCCAATTGCTCTTGAAGCTTTGTGTATACATTACTTTGTCTTTTTCTCTCGGCAGCACCAAAATTGGTATTAGTGTTATCCGTGTTCACACAGACAATTTTCTTGGACGGATTGGCATCAGATAACGTTTGGTGAATATAGTTGCTGAGAAGATCAGAGGTTTCTCCTGGAAGGTTTTGCACTTCTAAAACCTTCACACAAACACCTACATTGGGCTCAAAATATCAAATGAGGATAGGAATGACTTTTATGGCTACATGATTAGAAGCGTCAAAGCAAACTGAACTGAAATCAATTTCGGAGAGTTCATTGTTCAGCTTCTTCATGAAAAAGGGAGCGAACACATTACAAACAATCACATGCATTTTTGTTCTTTCACATGAATCACATGCCTTCTGTATTATCCTGGAGGTACAGTCCATTGATCTGAATAGCTGTCCGTGATTGACTACATGGTATGCAAAAGTTCCTTCCAGTGCAGAAATTTTGTTATCTTCTCCTCCGAAGGCCTTTCGAATGAAGAATGAGGAAACTGGCTGAGCTGTTTTATCCAAAGCCCGCTTGTGTTTGTCAAATTTGAGATGCTGTATGATAGCAGATCGACCCATTTGAAGCAACATTTATTGTGCCACAGCACACTGTACAAAATGCTTTGCAATCCAATTCACACTTATTGAGAAAAGGAAATTCCTTCTTTAAAGCATCTGTAAATGCACATTTCCTTTTTTGGACATGATTAAAATAACTGACAAAGTATAATTTTCACCTACAATATACTACACAAGTTCTCAGGAGATATGCAAGATAACCACGCTCAGGAGGAAAGCAACTTATTTTACGCCACAAGTTTTCAACTGTCTTATGAAGTTATCACACAATTTATCGAGTGCAAGTTACAAACTTTGACATAGTCATACTGGGCAATCTAGAAACTCCTGCAACCGATGATAGCAACTAACTAAGGTCTCCATCTGTCCGTCATTCTTCTACTACATGTATATCCTCAAGAGATTTCACCATCCAGAAGTATTGATGAATTACAATATAGTTTATTGTTTCAATGATTGTATCTGTGTGTGAATATTCCATTTGAAAATTTGGTTTAGAATGGGTGTCGTTTCTCATGTGGTATGCAAATGCTTAATGACACTTACTGTGATATTTGCGCAGCACTAATTTGCCTCTTGCACCAGTGTTACAGCCTGTTAAACTTGCAGGCTTTACATATCAATGCATCATGACTCATCAGTGCCTCATCAGTAAGCCATTAGCCCATCAGTGCCATCACTCAACATGAGTCATCACTACACCCCATCATAACTGACATAATGGTCTGTTGAAGGCATTTGTGGGCATGTGCATTGACTGTGTAGTTGCCCTTTATACCAAAGAGCTGTCCCTTATTTCTCCTTTCAAATAATGATTAAATGAAAAAAAAACCTACCATGGTAGTTATTTCTGTGAACAAAGGACATAAAGGGCATTATCATGAAAATAAAGGACAATAAAGGACAGGAAAAAACAAAAGGACACAGATCCAAAACAAAGGACAGTCCTTTGAAAAAAAATGATGTCTGGTCACCTTAGTGTATGCACCCCAAGTTGGATGTGCAAAGGATGAAAATATGGTATTTTGGGAAGATCTACCGCAATGCAATCCGTTCCTGATGCAGAAGGTTTGATTCTAATCGGTGACTGAAATGGTCATGTGGTGGAGGATCAGACTGGCATGGAGGGGCAGCATGGTGCTTTTGCTTCTGGAGAACAGATCGAGCCTGGAAAATTGATACTACAATGCACCCAGATGTACAACCTGGATATGTGCAACAACTATTTTGGAAAAAGGAAGAACACTTCATAACCAGTCTTAGTTAAATACTAAGGCTTGTTATGAGGATACCATCAATTCACTAAAAGCTATACCAGAAGTGTCAAGTGTAGATGAGGATCTAATAACATTAGGAAATAAAGAAACAACTAGAAAAGGCAAATAAAGCATGGCATCCCAACCTCATACCTATTGAAGTTTGGACAGCATTGAAGGATTAGGAGTGTTTTGTTCTTTGAACACACATTTGACGAAGTTTTTTTAGACCTAGAGAAACCCTACGATAGTGCCAAGAAATCTGATATAGTTGGTCATGAGAAAAAAAGGGATACCAGAGGGATATGTACAAGAATGTTAAAATCAAGTTTAGAACAAGAAGTGGACATATTGACTATTTTGAGGTGAAAGCAGGGCTCCACCAAGGTTTTACCCTCACTCCATTACTGTTTATAATCATCCTTGACAAGTTATCTAATATTAGCAAGGTCACCCTAGGCAATGTTATTGGTAGACAGCTTGGTCGTAGTTGGAAAAGCATTTAATGGGGTTGAGGAACAGTTGGAGATATGGAGGGACTCACTTGAAAGCAATGGACTTGAGATCAGTAGAAAGAAAATGAAGTATTTGGGACTGTCACACCATTAGAATATCGCAAAACTTCAAGAAGAAAGGTTGCCAATTGTCAGTCATTTCAAATCTATGTGGCTTTGTGTAGATGGAGAGACCTGTCATGATTCATTCATGATAAATAGGAGCCTGTAGAGACTCGAGAGCAAATTGTACAAAAC
The DNA here is from genome assembly GCA_003991215.1 of Morbakka virulenta. Lineage (NCBI taxonomy): Eukaryota > Metazoa > Cnidaria > Cubozoa > Carybdeida > Carukiidae > Morbakka > Morbakka virulenta. The sequence continues at coordinate 849,111 of RDPX01000056.1, forward strand.
AGTTATAAGACCAGTTATGTTATATGGTAGTGAGTGTTGGGCCTTGACAAAAAGAGAGGAGGAACACCTGGATGTGACCAAAATGAAATTGCTTTGATGGAATCAGGCACTGACTAGAGAAGACAAGGTAAGAAATGATAAAGCCAGGGTCAATGAAAAGTTACTCCAATTACAAGTTATATTACTAGGAGATGCTTGTTATGCTATGGCCATATTATCTGCTGAGATAAGGACAATATACAGTAACTAGAAGTTCACTGGAAATAAAAGTTGTGGGTAGCTGTCCACAAGGTAAACCTAAATAATGATAGATGGATAAGATCAACCCTGACCTGGAAAAATATGACATAACACCAGACATGGCTCTAGACAAGGAACAGTGGTCAACCATGCTATCCAATATTGACACCAGCTATGGTATAAGACAGCCAAGGTGAACAACTTTTTTAGCCTTGAATTTGATGTGAAGGTGGGTGTCATCCAGGATTCACTACCAAACCACAAGTATTTATTACAAGCAAAAGGTCACATAAGAGTTTTGCCTTTCTTGTTACAAAGAACTGTTATATGGTAAAGATATTGCCATAAATTCTACAATGACAATATTCTTCAGCAATTATCTACTTAAGAAGTCTTGTTGGAAGCCCAGGGTCTCTTAGGTGGTTTTGAACAGACTAAAGGTACATTGTAATTGGTTTAATACTCCTTCTACAAGGTTATACACCTACACTGATTGGGTTTATGTTTCTAAGATGTGTGGAACCATTCCATCTATTGTAAGCAGTGTCAATAGTGGATCTGGGTGGCATTGAAAGACCACTGGTTGTGTAATGGTAGAGTAATTTTGCCCCAATGGAAATTTTGATCTGTAACCATCCTGCTCAGATTTGGTTATCCCATTGCATTGTAAAAAGGTGGTGCTAACATTGTCTACATATGCAGTGTTTTGTTTAATGCTAGAAGGACCTGACCAGTGAATGCTGAGAATGTTAGGAACTGTTGTAGAAACAAATACAATCATTATTATATCTGCTTTACAAATTTGTCATGTATATACTATGTTGATGAGAAGGCTGGGAAATTTTAGGGTAGGAATGAGGTGAAGCATAGGTTGTGAAGTATAGAACCCAGTTAATACTGGGCCTTATACTTGAGAACATCTGCTTAATAAGGATTTATAAGGAATTACTCAAAAAACATGTTTGACTCCATTTGAGATAAAAAAATCCTTAAATTTCTTAGATGTAAACAGGAGTCTATTATCACAAGGGAGGACCTCATGCAGACCATATCAAACAAACAATGATGTCAGGGTATCAGTGGTTGGTGTGAATGATGTAGAAGTCATAGGGATAACCTGTAATCACTTTGAAAAGCTGTCAACAACAAAAAGATGCTGACTACCAATCACTGGGTAGTTGATATGTACCCATTGTCAAGCCTCAGTAGAGCAAGGTCAAAAATGCAATGGTGATGCCTCAGGAAGGGGTTGATAATTGGTACATAGTTGTCATTGTTGAACTAGATCTTCAGTGCTCAGTTCAAGTCCAGGCCACAAGACTACTGACCTATTGAAAACTTTCAAACATGGCATGCCTGGATGATAGTAGTAAAGGTCTCTCCATATTTGAGAGGAAAAACTCTCAGGACAACAATTCAAGTACCCCATAAAACACTATCAGCCTCTGCTGACAATTCATTATTATGCACCCAATATGGCTTTAAGTTTGGAGTGGGGCATGTGTTATACAACCAGTTAAAACACTCATTGCCTTTTGAAAAGGTAACTTCCTTAACAGTAGCTACATGAATGTCCAGGAAACCTGGGTCTGTAAAATATTGGTGTCTTCAAGTTCACAGTTGTCTGAAGTGTGAAGAGACAAGTAACTCAGCATATCTGCATTGGCATTAGCTACTGGGGCATGGTACACCTTGTTATAGCTATAATGAGACAATAGCAGAGTCCATTTTTGGTATTCTTGCAGCAGTAAGGGTTGGAATATGAGCCTTGGGGTTAAAGATTCTAGTTATAGTTGCATGATGAGTAACAAGGGTAAATCTGTACACACACAGAAATAAGATTTGAAATGGATTGCCAAATCAGGANAACACTCATTGCCTTTTGAAAAGGTAACTTCCTTAACAGTAGCTACATGAATGTCCAGGAAACCTGGGTCTGTAAAATATTGGTGTCTTCAAGTTCACAGTTGTCTGAAGTGTGAAGAGACAAGTAACTCAGCATATCTGCATTGGCATTAGCTACTGGGGCATGGTACACCTTGTTATAGCTATAATGAGACAATAGCAGAGTCCATTTTTGGTATTCTTGCAGCAGTAAGGGTTGGAATATGAGCCTTGGGGTTAAAGATTCTAGTTATAGTTGCATGATGAGTAACAAGGGTAAATCTGTACACACACAGAAATAAGATTTGAAATGGATTGCCAAATCAGGAATATACTTTTTATAAAAGTTGACCATGCCAAGAAATGACTTAGGTCTTGGAGTATTCCATATAGCATCAAGCTAACTCTGAACAGGCTTAGTACCAGCTTTACAAAAACATGACCAAGGTGCTGCAATTCTTTTTGTAAAAAATGACATTTGTCTCCATACATCAATACATTAAACCTTTCAACTCATCGAGATATGACCTTTATGGTCCCAAGGTGACTTTGTATTAGTACAGCAAAAGACATCTTCAAGGCCAACTAATAGTTGGTCCATTGTGGCCTGAAGATTGCAGCCAGGGGCTGTTTAAATACCAAAACATAACTGGCTAGGCCAAAGCAAACCCTTATGAGTGTTTAGAGTAAGAAGGTTAGCTAACTGTTCAGCTACAAACAGCTGGTTGAATGCACTGATAGATCTAGTACAAAGAAGATCTGAGGCTGTGCACCATTGTGCGATAACTTTGCAAAAATACCCTGGATATCAGAAAGCTAATAACCCTCATCATATTAAATTATCCGCCTTCTTGTGATAACTGCACACCTGATTGGTACTTTAGAGTTTGCTAATATGTACAACCAGAGAGACCTGTTTACTAGACACTGGCTGTAGGATTCCAGAGTGTGTTAATGTCTTGTATTCCTGTTCTATCTGCTGGTCCAAAGCAGGTGACACTGGTCTAGCTTTCTGGAAGACAGGAGATCCATCTAGCTTCAACTTTACATGGGTGGTAAAAGTACAAATTTCAGTATTGTGGCTTGAAAACAAACTACAGAAGCCAATGAGAAAATTATTTAACAACTTTTGGTGCTCCAAAGAGCTAGGAACATTCTCTGCCCTACTCTTTACATGGTCTCCTAGCCCTGATGAACTGGTTTTAACCCTCAGACTTGACTCGTGCCATAGTCAGGTCTTAAATAGACTAGCCAATCATGACCTAACAACAGGCCAATCACCATTAACAAGAATCAGTTCAAGGTCTACAATACTGTCATAGTAAGTAACAGGAAAGTCAACTAATCCTTAGACAGGAGCAACATTGCCTGTCTTGGTATAGAGAATAATTGAACACCTTGTCAGCTCATAGGAAGACTTCTTATAAAGGCATCCTAATACCATAGAATGGGAGCGATCTCTGCCCACCACGATGTGAAGTTCTACACCACCAACTTTGATAGTTGCAATATATGGCTCAACCCTACTCTCACTTACAGAATAAAGCCTGTAATAGTAGCTTTTGTCATCCTCGGTAGATGGACATTCCTACCCCATGTGTTTTTTATGTTTTTGTGGTTCACTTTTGGCAGAATCTTGGTGCTCATAGAATTGTTCATTGGAGATCAGATATGGTCTTTTTGGTGGCATCTGTGAGACACAACAGCAGAAAAAGACACTGGAATGCAAAATGACCATTTTTTCCACAAGGATTACAGTATTTGTTAAGATGAGAAGGCAAGTGTGCATTCCTTGGACACATTGTAATGATTCCATGGTTGTTGGAGTTGGAGACAAAATTAAATAGGCAGTTAATGCCAGTTCATCAGCAAGACATTTTTCTCTGGCATTATTGAAAGTCAGAAACCTAGTCTATTTTGCCATTGACAGCAGATTACATTGTTTTTTTTTCATTTTGGGATAAAGACCAGAGAGTAGGTGAGCCCGCAAAACTTTATGGAGAAAGTTATTCAACACAAGTAGGTGACAGAGCCTTTAAACATGTGATAAAGTCTACTACGGACTTGCCTGGGCTTCTGGATGCCGAACTTTACTCTGTTAAGGGATCACAGTAACAGTTTTGTTTCTTCAACAAATCGATAAGGATTTTATAGAAAGATACTTGGGTTGCCTGGACCACATAAATTCTCGAGGATTTGGTTTGTTTTGGGGCCCATTACCATTGTAGCAAGAAAGACTCTGGTGGTAATATTTGAATTCCATTAGCTTTGAGGAATGTTTCCATGCAATCCACACAGCCAGCAAAAATTTATTTCATTTCTTGAAAATGCCTGACACTGCTGAAAAAAATCATTCTGTACAATTGAAAATGCCCTTGTTACAAGTGCTTTATCCAGATAAAACTGCTTGTTAAAATTCCAGATTTTTTAAATAGAGAGAGCAGACTGTGGCTGGTTTCCTAGCTTCTGTTAGCTTCTAATAAGTCTAGCTTTTATGCTATTTTACAACATAATTATTGATAACAAAATGAAAGATTTTATCCATTGGACAACAATTAGAAGGAATAGGCATAAAACAAGGTGTAGGAAGTGAAGCTAGTTCACAGCCTATGTACTGAAAGAGATATACTAATCATCATCACTAAAGAAAAGCACAAGTTACATCACTAAACAAGCCTAAAACATTTGTTGTATAAAGGTGTAGTGATCTTTGAAATACCTTGATGGACAGGAAATTCTTTTACAATTGTGACTGTCCAAGTGTGTGGAAACTTGACATGTCTAAAATTTTTAAAGCTTTTGACAAGTTTTTGGATGCAAGACCTGAGCATAAATTCATCTTTTGGCAACTGTGGGAATGTTTTTGACATAATAGCATAATCCTTGAGAAATAACAGTTAATAATAAGTAAGCTTGATTGGTCAGTTTTCTGATTCCTTATTTGTCAATGTTGAAGTGTCACAAGGTTCTTGTTAAGGTTCCACATTTCCCTTTTCTGATAGCCTTCATTATTCTCTGTTGGTGGCTCAGGTTTTTCCTAACGACACTGAATGGCCTTTCTTTCTAGTCACAAATGAGTTAATGACTGTACAAAACAATTACTTTATGAAGCGACTGCTAACAACCTGGCTTGCAAGTTGCCTCGGTTCCTTTAAATATAACTCCAGTTTTTGCAATTTATGGCACAGCTTCCCACAGGTGAACAGAAACCTAGAAATACTCGTAGTGTAAAATTTCCATGTATAAAATTAAATATAAGTACTTATAGTATAAATAGTTGTGGTAGATTCTGGAATTTTTAGTAGCCATTTTCTTTTGGTGTTGTTGTAGTACAGGAATGAAGCAGCCAGTGTTGTCTGTTGTTGGTCAAGTGTTGTCTGTTTGAAATGGACTCTTGAGAGATGGTTAATTGTACTTGGTTGGCTTCTTTAATTGTTTATGCAATCAGTTGTGTCACCACCATTAGGAGTGTTGCCAACCAAGGCTAGAGAGGCCCTCTTCCCCATGAGACAGACTTTATCCCACTGGATATCCATCTGGTATTTCAATGTTTTGGGGTTAAAACTTAGAGTTCACTGATAAAGAGGAGTCTGATGTTGGTGTTATTGAGTAAAATGCAGTTGGTGGCATTTACTTATAGTGCATTTACAGGTTTTGCTAAATTATTCCAGAAATGGTGGACTGGTTAACCCACATGCATACACTAGTAAATTGAGGTGAGGTTCATTAGTTGGGGTTTTAGGTACTTGTTTAGAAAAGTTTGTTGGGTTGTCATTTGTTATTGGTTTCCCTGGTAAAATTTCATTTGAATTACAACATACTGCCTTGTTTTATATGAAAATGACTAATATTTTTTCTGAGGCATGAATCCTAACAACCCATAGAGGTGAAGGTGTACCTGCAGTAGTAAAATCTTTTAGCCAAGTTAGTCTTAATTTGAGGATAGTGAACAAAACAGGAATTATTCATTTAAAGGATCTTGCTTTTGTTGTGGGGGCCACATAATGCCACATACACATATTGTGACAAAGGGCATAAATAAACAATATGTTATTGATTGTGTTCAGACATATAGCATCATGGTGTAATCAGGGAAATAAGCATTTGCTGAGTTATGTGCAAAGGATTAACTTCACATTGGTTACCAGTTGTTGATGTTGAAGTTAATGGAACTATTGACAAGACATTGATTAATACTGGTTGTGGAAAAACTGTTAGACGTTCAAATATTGTTGTAGATTTTGATGAGTCAAAAGTGAATTGTCAATGGTGGTGTCTATTTTAAATCATAACAGAAGGAGTTTTGACTGACATTAAAGCTTTAATGACTAAACAGATCGTATACAATGTTGAGGTGTTGTTGGGTATGAATTGGGTTGATCACGTGAGTAGTTTAGTTACAGGTTGGACTGTAGAGTTTAGAGTCAGATGCTTTGTTGCAGTTGTTGAGCAATCAGTAGACAAAGCAGACATTTCACAATAAGAGGAGATTTTTGAACTGATTAAAGATAAGGTTTTGATCAAGAATTTTGGACAGAGGAATATAAATGGAAATCTAGTCCACCAATTCTCAATAATGCAGTAGATTGTTATGAAAATAGTTTACAGGGTGACAAAAAAACAAGGTTTTGAAGGAGAGGTTGTTGGTTTAGAGAAGACATTCTAGTACCCTGGAAAGAAAAAGTGAAAATGACTTAACCCATTAGTCAAAGGGAGTTGTTTTCAGTGCATGGACATCAGGAGGGTCATGATGGGGGTGTTTGTTGGTATGGAGACAGTTGGTATAGACCAAGTGGTAATGGAATTATAGAAATATACATTTGCATTACCAAGAGGTTGACAGAAAGAAGGACCATTTCTCCTTGAAAAACAGTGTATTGGTACAACTTGACTCCACGAAATGGTATATATCCCACTTCTGTTCTACAGTTGACCATGGGTTTTTTATGAGTTAAAGAGAATACAGAGAAGACGCTGGAGGAACCAACAACGGTAAAGATAGATGAGGAGGTATGGATAAAAGCTCCAGATATAAAATGGGAGAAGAGAAAGGTTATGAGCATAAATTCAAATAAATGATGTAGTGGATAATGGTACTCCACATCACATACTGCATATTTCCCAGTAGTTGAGCTTAAAGAGGGTCGAGAAAGAGATGGAGGACCCCTAATGCCTGAGTGGAGATGAGAAACCCCTTATGCCAGGAGAGCACAGGTCAACAGAAGAGCGAAGGTACCTACAGAGGGTTGGACGTTCTCCTAAATATATTGGTGGTTATGCGACTGACGAAATTAATCGTTTGAAATGTGTGGTTGTTCTCTTTGTGGAGTTGTTTTTGTTTTGTACTAATTAGTTCGTTTTGGTTTTGGATTTCTTTTTTGCTGCCTGTTGTATCTGGTGAGACGACTTAAAAAGAACCAATTTAGGAAAGGAAAGGAGAACGAATTGCGAAACATGACTTGAACATTCAATCAAAACTTCACCAGAACTTCACATCAACTCACTTAAAAGCTAGCAGGTATCAGCGTGAACTGGGGTTGTAATAGCAGGAGTACAATTATTGAAATTACAATAGCAGCAGGCAACTATGTAAATTCCATTAATACATCATTAAAAAAATTTATTACGTAGTCAGTCAATTATGCAGCCTATCATGACAGTATTCTTGATTTATTTTTGTTTGTTTTGATATATGGATCGTGGGGGTATTTGGTAAATTGTGGACTTTTGGCTAGCAATTTGGTTTTAGTCTGTGACAGTCGCGTAGTAGTATTGGGAAAGTCTAGTTGGATATGAATGCGCTGTAAAGAGGTGGCGAATGAGTTGGCCTTCTAGGTTGCTCATGCATTCATAGCCTATCGATCGATCTATCTATCTATCTATCTATCTATCTATCTATCTATCTATCTATATATCTATTGAACTATCTATCTATTTATCTATCCATCTATCCATCTATCTATCTATCTATCTATCCATCTATCTATCTATTTATCTATCTATTCTATCCATCTATCCATCTATCTATCTATTTATCTATCTATCTATCTATCTATCTATATATCTATCCATCTATCTATTTATCTATCTATCTATCTATCTATCTATCTATCTATCTATCCATCTATCTATCTTTTTATCTATCTATCTATCTATCTATCTATCTATCTATCTATCTATCTATCTCTCTATCTATCTATCTATCTTTCTATCTATCTATCTATCTATCTTTCTATCTATCTATCTTTCTATCTTTCTATCTATCTATCTATCTATTTATCTTTCTTTCTTTCTTTATATCT
>RDPX01000056.1:857560-879490 GCA_003991215.1 Morbakka virulenta
CTTCACCATAGTTCTATCCTTCATACATCATTATTTTTCTTTCTCTCTGCGGATAGTTCATTGTTATGTTTTTTCGTTGTGTTGTCCTTTGTGTTGTGGTGTGAATTGTTCATGTATGGATTGTCCCATTATTGTCATTTTATCAGTCAGTTCCATCTTTGGCTAAAGTTCTCTGAGTGTTTCACTCCAATACTATCTATCGATCTATCTATCTATCTATCTATCTATCTATCTATCTACCTATCTATCTATCTATCTCTCTGTCTTTCTATCTATCCATCTATCTATTTATCTATCTATCTATCTATCTATCTATCTATCTATCTATCTATCTATCTATCTATCTATCTATCTCTCTATCTATCTATTATCTATCTATCTATCTATCTATCTATCTATCTATCTATCTATCTTTCTTTCTATCTATCTATCTATCTATCTATCTATCTCATCTGTCTGTCTGTCTGCCTGACCATGATCTATCAATCGGTCCATTCATTTATGCACTTGAAAATATACATAAACACATGTTCTGGAAATATTTGGTTAAATTTGGGTTTATTCAGTGCAAGATTAAGTTTTCCTTAGGAATGTGGACGTAAATTATCAGTGTATAAAAGTTAATTGTTTTAGAGAGATACTGGCAAATATATAATGGTATTTGGATTTTTGCATTGATTTAATGTCTCTGAAATTTTATTTATTTATTTCAGGATCTTGCAGCATATAAATTTAGGTATTGAAGCTTTAAACCTAAATATTCGTAATTGTGATTTTAAGTTCTTGCTTTTCTTCAGTAATTTATTCCTTCGTTGTTGAGCTCATCTGGTTTCTTCATTCACCAGCCCGGTTGCTTATTTTCTTTCTATTGCTGTTTTCAAAGAACATTTGCAGTGAAATTTTGTTTTGAAAAGTTTACATAGTTTTTGAAGTTTATAACAAATTTTATGGTAGGAGTTTAAATAATATGGGAAACCCACTAGATCAGTTTTAGTGTAATAAAAGGTTAATTAGATTGAAAGTATCATATTATCGATTGTCATGCATCGTATCATTGTAAAATGCTCTTGTTTTGTAGAAAAATTCTCAATGAATTAAAAAGTGAAAGTCCGGTCAAAGTAGAAAATAATTTCGATGAAGGAAACGAGTCATTATCGTCTTCAGATGGCGAAGATGCAACAGCAGTATCAACAAACAGCACATCGTCTCCATTACAGATGCAGGTAACAACACAGGGGGCTGGTGATGTGTCCTTACCAGGATTACAAGCAATACAAATATCAGGTGCAAACACGCAGAATCACCCAGCAACTGTGGTACAGTTTACTGCCAATGGACAGGTAAAAACATTGGTTTAACTGATGCTGTGTTCTTTTAGTATTTGCATTGTTTTTGGTAGTTTTCATTTTGCTGTCACATTTAATGCAAGATTCAACTGAAATTATTCACTGGATGCCAGTGTCAGTAATCGGGAGTTCTTTCGAATAAATATCTTGTATAATACCTATAAACATCACTAATTATTACTGTTCAATGAAACTGTTTTCACGAAATCAAAAGTAGAGACGTCTAAGGAAATATATTCTTTCCATCCCATCGTTTTATTCTTTTATCACATTGGGTTTTTTCAGTTGCGGCTGGTTTCTTTTTCTTATGCCCATTAAGTTTAAATATTGACTTGAAACAGAAATAGACTTACCGTTTCCCAAGCCTTGTATAAATAGCTCCTTTGACACTTGACAATTTAACGCAAGTCGTCGTTAGTGTTTCCTTGCATTAAAATATTCATTCTTACACATATCATTTTTTTGTAGTTTTTCATCTTATTTGTCGTTTTGTTTTTCAAAGCAAGGTGTTGTTGAAGATTATTAGATATATTGTCAGATCAGGGGTAGCACAAACAGTCCATTAGTTCAGTTTTGGTAACCTGGTTTATTTATGGCTATTCAGGAGCTGCTCACTGCTTGCCCAGGTCATTTTTGAGGTGGAACCGTTTTGAAGGATGTATAGCTGAAGGCAAGAATACAGAAACACCCACAAGGGGACTTAGTATCGTACCTTTCAGCAATGTGACGAGCTACTTTGGTTCCAACTAATAAAAACGTGACGGGTTATTGGGTAGAAAAATTGTCTGGTCTAATTATCATCTTCAAAAATTTGTTTGCCTTTTGGCATAACACCTCATGCTGCTTTTGAAAATTGTGGAGAATAGCAACAGGATGGTAATTCCTGCAAAGATAACCAGTACAAACTAAAGGTTTGGCCAAAAACAGGAAAAATGAATCAGAAGAACAGAAAGGATAGAAAATTAGATTGTTTGGAAGTCAGGCTCTATTGATGATCAGTTAACTCGATTTTGTCAAAGGAGTATTCAAGGCTTTAAACGATTTCTGCCTGTTTTGAACATGAGAAGGTACGAACAATCAGTTAACAAGGCCAGACATAAGGCAATTGCAACCTCTGCGTTTTCCATGTAACTCCCATAGTGAGAATGTGCCATCAATAAAAGCTTGTCGTGGAACGTCTTCCACGGAAGTCCATTTTGAACACGATTACCCACTTAGCTGTACAAGTACTGTTTAAATATCTGACACTTTGCAAAAGACCTCTTCTCTTATCAGATCCAAACTGTAACACTGTTTACTCCAGCTTACGCACCGACACTTGTTATTCCCATTTTGGACCTTATTTATGAAAAAAATCCATACTTTACATCAATAACTAGTGATTTACATTTCATTTGGGTAGAAATTGTTTGTATAGGAATAGATAATTTTTTCTAGAAATTTCGATATTTTAAACGGTACACATTTATTTTGTTTTGGGTCTTTTAAGAGTTTTAAGGGTTTATTTAGGAAATCTAATTAGAAGAAATTAAACCATGTATCAATTCAGAAGGATAGGATATTTTATGAACCATGTCGTGTGAAACCATATAACTCGGCATTTATTATATCTTGGTCTTTATGTACCCATAAGATTTACGGGTATGGAATTCCTCCACTTATTCTGAAAGTACAAAGCCTTGTTTCTGAAACAAATCAATAGTTTTACAGAAGATGTTTGAGATTGTAAGAGATAACTTGCTCATAAGTAATCTCTGGAGCAGAATTTTTGATTTTGAATCATTTCCAGATAGTGTTAGTGCTACTCGTCAACCTTTGTATCGTTGATGAGATGTCTTAGTCTTTTCTATAGACATTATTATAGGAAGTATTTTAATGGGTTTTTCTCTCGGTGATACCAGTACAGTTTGTTTGCATCACGTATGACTTGTTTCTCCCAATATCTTCTCCATTATGCAGTAGTTGTTCTTTGTTGTAATAAATCCTTCTATAAATGCAGGGTTTTTTTCATCGGAAAGCTAGCTTGTGAAACCATTTGACTTTTGAGTTCTTTCCTTCAGCATATGATTTGAATGATTTTTAAGTCGTAAGGTCAACGCTTATTAATTTTTTCTCTTCGGTTTTCCGTCACAGTTCCATACAGTTAATGGCTCTTTGCCTTGTCGTATTCCTAACCATTAAGAGTATGAATACTTGAAATAAACCGTGGCTGGTTAAGACATTTTTAAATGTCGTAACCGCTATTTTTGTGCGTTGTTTTCATTTTTTCTCTTTGTAGATGCCCTCAAAATTTGAAATTGCTATATTAGGTATCTTTTTTCAACTGTTGTAATAAGTATTCTGGCCGAACTACGAGATTACCGAACATTGGGTGTCATAAAGATAGTCTTGTGCAGTAAAAGATCACCCAACTTTAGTGTAATTTGAAATTTGCTCGCAAAACCAACAGTTTCACATTGCTTCCCAAATTGAGGTCTCTCTTTTCCCAAAATAGCAAGATCCAAACAACTGAATTTCAATATTTCAGCAATTCGAGACGGTGAAAATTAGGAAAGTAGAATATCATAAAACACACTTTGAATTAAGTATTTCTTTAAATCAAAGAAAGACCCATTTTTAAGAATTTTCTAAATCGTCTAAGTGCTTGAATGCTTATAGAATATGATTGGGAGGAACAACTGAGCTGAGATACTCAATAACGAGTTGTCTTATGAATACAAACAAGTACTAACGACAGACACCTGTTGACCTTCGGTGAAATGACTCCAAACTAAACAAAAAAAAGATGGGAATGTATTTATTTGCCCTTGGATATCAGAGAATTTTTTTCGCAAGAAAGAAAATTGAATTGCTTTTCAACACGTGCAATATTTTCGTTTTGTGTTGACAGAAAAAATGACCTTTGAAACCCTTCTTCCAATAGACACTGCTTTTACCGTTTAAAATCTAAGATCAACGCCGTATTTTGCGGATTCGGCGTTTACAGGAGGGTGGCGTATCAAATAGGAAATTTAATAATTAATAGTTTGTTCCAGTTTGATTTTGATATAAAAACTGTGAAAATACACATGTGATATTTTTTTACAAGAGTGGAAAGGAAACTTTGAATTTTTAGATTTTAATTTTTGAAAACTTCATTAATTTTCTTGAAGTGAAATGCAAAAAAACCCCAGACAATCAAAAGATTTTTAGTACCCTCGATTAGATTGGTGAAAACATGGAGTTTTGTTATTGAATCTAAACTTGGAGACTGTTGATGCTGCTTTTCTTTTGCCTGAAGCTGGGTTTTTACTCAGCTGAATCGGTCCGGACCAGACCAGAACGGACCGAGCCGGACCCGACTGGATCGCTTTCTTATCAAATGTAGATAAAAAGTGATTTTCACTTGGCGTAAATATTTCGTAGATTTTATGTAAACAAACAATTCTGACATGAACCTTCGGGCAAGTAATGCACCCCAAGCTGTATTGCGCAGTGTACCCATTAAAAATTTGTGCCAATGAAACGAAAATGGAGTTGAAAAGAAAGGATTTTAGGTACAGTAGCTTTTTAAAAAACGCAAACAAGAAAGAGAGATATCATCTATTCTTTCAAGATATGGAACTATTGGATCTCTATGTTTTTTCAAATATTTCGATTGCTACCACATCATTATGAGAAGCTGTTATCTTACTTAGCTCGATGTCGATAAGGAAATCTTAGATACGATGTGAAAGTATATCAGCTGATCAACTATTGTGTTTCCTATAGATGTCTAGTAACCACTTTATGCATACGTGTAAATCCGATCTGATCCAGCTATACGGGAATCCATCTTAAGGTGCATTGGTTTATAAAAGAAGCAAATATTTCGTGGAATACATTGTCAGAAAGAACCAAAAGTAATTGCAGGATGTCATGGTGTATCGATTTCTTCTCGATCTGATGAAATGGTTTTGAGATTCCCAGATCTCCATTTGGCTTGCCCCTTCCGTATTTGTCAGTCCGATGACATCATAGAATATAGTTTAGATTGTAAATCTAGTGACATGAAAGATACAAGTGAGCTTGGTGTATGTAAACAAGAAGAGCAAGAGGGGTCAGCACCATGAACTCAAGCCACACTTAATGACCATAACAGAGACCTGAACCGTTGGGTGTCTGCTGAGCTAATGAGCTCATGTCTTAGAGAGAAACGTCTACTGTATTGCTATAAGGGGCAATATTCTATTGGTATAGGGACAGGAAGAGGCAAATTAAAGCATTCATTAAGTTTGATGAAGGGTTTTCACGGGTCTACTCCAGCAGCATTAATGGCCAGATAAAAAAATTGGACCGAATTATGTCATGAAATGACGACTTTTCATTGAATTGCCTAATCGAAGCCTCGAGGCAGTTCTTATAAAAAACCGAGACAAGTTTTTGTCATCTGCTGCTTGAAACTCAGTTGAAATGAAAGGAGACCATAAAATTCCGTTTTTTGTTCTCAAGTAACGGGAACTCAAATGGTTGGTCAGTAGCAATCGTGAAGTTGTCAGATTCGTTCTAGGACTTTAAGGTAGGTACACAAAATGCCCATTCCTTCTGTGCCTGTGGGACAGCCGGGCTGACGACCAGCAAGACAAAGATTATAACACGACTCACTTTATGTTCTATTTACCCCGTTCTATTTAAGTGAGACATTGCTTCCACCCCAACAGAGAAAACTTGGTCTAATGAATAACTTTGTTTAAGGATTGGACAAGGAAGATTAGCATTCTTTCATCCAAATTTTTCACGAGTTAGCATGGAAAAACTAAGGTACGTTTAATGGTTTTCAGATAAGAAAGCTCATCAAGAATAGTGCGGGCTTTGTAGAAGCATTGAATGCTGTTGAAATATCTGCTTGGCTGACCCTTTAGCCATTAATTCCAAATTTTTATGGCAACCATAGAAGGCCTCAGCATAAAAAGGCAGTTAATAACCTTATAGTGATGGGGGTATTGCAGTAAAAATGCACTTACTTGAGTTCAATCTTGAGTTCGAAGAACAGGCTGAGCCCTTTTCATAAGGATATCCGTATGATAGAGGAAAGGTATCAAGACTGATGGAATGTCAACTTTTTTCCCAAATACTGCGGTATGCAAAGAGGGATTTTGGTGTCTGTACATAATCATCGGAAGTCCACGAAGAAACCTTGCATGCAAGAATAGCTTCTTTTGCGTGTTATACTTTTTGTTATGTATTTTAACGTTCAGGATACCACCTGTAAATAAATATATCCAAAGTGTTTTATTCTTCTACGAATAGGTCGGAATAAAGTAGTTTCTGGTATGTGCTATTATTTCAAAAAATTGATCTGATTTGGTAAAATGAGTACGATTTTCGACTTCAGTCCACAATATTGGTCTGAAATCAGCTATTGTATGTTAAACCTTAAAGTTAGCGCAGGCAAGTGTTATCATTAACATTTTAGCAACAAAGAATATAATATTGTGTAAAATATATTAGTCTTAACTTTGCCATAAATTGTTGTATGAATTGCCATGAAACCCGTACGCCTTTATTGTATTGGTTTTAGCTGCTGTTTCCTTTTGTTTTTCCAAGTTTTAGCAATCCCCAAAAATACCCAGTGTGAAACTGATATAGAAGCAGGGCACCTTTTGCATCCTGATGCCGTCATTTGAATTTGACCTTGGACGTAACATTAATTCTTTCTAGCAAATTTGTGCTGTAGCATATTATTCCTTATAAGATAGCCAGTTGCATATAAGGATTACTCGAAAGTGTATGTGTGATATCCCAGGACAATAGCACACAATTATTAGGTCAGAAATTGCACTAACAAATGACATTTTATATTGCAGTACTTTTCCATATTTGTGATTGACTTTAGACTCCTTCAAAATGAGTATTGTGATCAGCTTCATTTCTCTCTCTTTGTGAGCACAGGAATTGAGATACCGGTACTGTATTATTTAATTATATTGAAAATACAGTATATAAAATATCTTCACAATTACTTTGCTCACTTTGAATGCTAAAATACACTGATTCCCATTAATACCAAAAAAAGATTTTTTTCAAAGTAAAACCGTAGCCCGCTTCATAAACAGAGGTCTTAAAATACTGTAGTAATTTATTTAGCAGTTCATCGTCAGTTTTCATTTTAAAAAAATATTTGTACGTGCTGAAAGTGTAAAGACAGGTACTTTTTGCCAGGTCCCAGATAGCGCATTTCATGGAATGTAAGTTCATTGCCTATGGAGAAAGGGGATCCAGGGTTTCTGGTTTCGGTTTTTGATCAATTTCACGATTTCAAATACTTGTGGATTCAACTCGAATTGCTGCTGTCACTGCTGCAACTAAATGTTTGCATGGTTGCAAGATTTGCATTTAGTTTTCACCAGAGACAAATCACTTGACTGATTTATTTCGCAGTTCCGTTTTTTCTCCGCCCATAAACGTAGCTTTCAACCTTTGACGTTTTTTGGTTATTGACATGTTTACTGGCAAGTTCAGATAAGAAAAGAGATCAGTATTTGTAAATAGGAGGATAAAACACATTACTATTTATTTTTGTAGACTATTACCTTTGTTGGGTGTTCTGTCTTTAAGAAGCAGAAGAATAAGAGAAATTGACGTCTCCAACATAAGAGAACTCTCTTTTTATTAGTTAGCTTCTCCTTGATTTGCGAAGTTGTTAGCAGAGACAAGGCTATAGTTTGTAGGAAGACAACCATACGAGCAGCAACTTTATCAAAACAAACAGTTTCTTGACAGTAATCCAACAGACGGAATTATTTGTTATTGGGAAAGACTGCCGTTTAAAATTTGGTTACCCAATAACTCTCCCTGATATAATCAAGATTGTCAGAAATTCAAGCTACTGATTTTTTAAGTAGAAGAGTACGGTATTCACCTTTTCAGTTGTAACGAAAATAGATAATGGGAATCCATACTTTAATGGCATTTTTTCAGTAGTATTATGTCTCGTTGTTTGCGATGGGTAGTGAATTGCTTTGAGTTACAATGGGTTTTTTTGTATATACATTCATTCTATGAAGGATAATTGCCCTTACGTATTTTGAAAATTGATATTTTGATATGAAATGGAGTGGTCTGTTGTTTAGATGGTTGTTTCCAGTTATGCAGGCCCATCTAAGAATGGTGCCGAAACTTACTTTTTTCTCTGGAGTACGTATGATTCCTTTCGCAGAGTCAGTAGAAGGTAGAACCTTGAATCTTCTTCTTTTAGGAGGCCGTTTATTATTACATAACAACTGGATGCCATACGCCGTTATCAGTCTCCATTACATTGATGGGTCAACTGTTGACTCGTACGTCATCTTGGCATTGCAGACATTTTGCACTGCATTTTATCTCATGGTCTTCTCTGCTTATTTCATAACCAAACCGTCTCATTTAATTCTGTTTTGCTTCCACTTCAATATACTCAATTAAAACCATTTTTAAGATTTAATCATTTGTCAATCTTCTTGTAATGTGATAGGGCTCTGGGGAAGTAAACAAATTAGGATTAATGAATTGAGCGTTGGCCATTGGGATACTTGACCTGTTTTTATTTTGGGATCTCAACGTTAGTAGCTATTTAAAGATGCAGCATACAAGTGTATAATTTGAAACATGAAAACAAATAATGTTATACTTTACAACAGTGACATGCATTGGGTTGATCTGAAGATGTAACTAATACTTTTGTATAGTAGAAATGGGAATGGTTCAAGTGATATCTTCTGCATAATTTTGGTATAAATTTACTCATTTTTGGCTGACTTATAACTGGTACTAAAATATTGTTTGCTCTTTTGTTGGATGGCTATACCTTTCATAAAGAGTTAAGTATGTGAAAGCAAGCGTTGTGGGAAACCTTCTGTACCTTTGCAGTGAAATCATCACCTTTTAGGCTGCTGTCGCATTCAGTTAATATAGCAGAGCTATATCAAAATTTCAATATAGCAGAAAATAGTTCTCTTCTTCCGAGTTAAACATAAGTCTTGTGAATATACATTAATTGCATTAATCAAACTTGGCTAAACTTTAGGATTAGCTTCTCTTATCAAGCTAATGCCTTAAAATTCCCGTTAAAAGTTTTGTTGACATTTAAAGTATTTGATATCAGTTTTAAAAAATTATGATAGTGGACGACAATTGGTTACAATCAACAGTAAGATGGGTTGGTAGACCCTACTTGATTTGGTGTATATACCTTAGTAGTAAGCTAAAATCTGATAGGAAAATAATAAAAAACAAAATGTATGGGTTTCTAAAGCCCGGAGATCACTCTTTGGCTCACAGAAAGAAAAATTAGAGCCTGAGGATAAAAATTGGGTTATGAAATAGTTAACGCCTACCCTCTATTCAGCAGTGCAAAATGTGACAGTGACACCCGGGCAAGGAAACCTGTTAAATATTATTACAAAGTTGTTGGGCGGGCAACAGTTCGTTTGTTATGCCGATGTCAGATTGCAAATGAGCACCTGATACTGATATATCACGGGACGACAATAATGCTAATGTATGTCTTGCTAATGGAATTGGCTAGTGAACAGGCAGGCATTTTCTTACCATACGACTTGAATAAGGTTTATAGACCGATAATTCCAGAGATTTATTTAAAAGGAAAGTAGGATAATAATGATGGGTCTTAGAATTATTTTGTAGGATGGGATGGTAGTTAGGCATTAAAAATGATTCTCAGCACTTGTGTTTTGTATGAAATATTTCTCTATTTGGTTTGAAATTCTGCAGCTGCGCAACTGAACCTTCAGTAGGTATCTTGAGACAATGGCTGGAATTTTGAGGACTGTGGTCTTGGATTCGTAAATGAGACGAATTTTGTGTAGCATTTGTTTTGTCTTGTTATTTCATGTGCCTGTGTTGAGTTACTAGCCTATGCTGACTAAAAAAGAATGGACACAGCTAACTTGATAGTCACTGAAGGATTTCACCTTCGTTTATTTTTTGAAATATTTCTTTATAATATTTCTTCAATTTTTAGTATTTTTAATTGCCTCCCTATTTAAGAGATGTATCCTGCTTATTCAGAAATTAAAAAGATGTTGCCATGAGGTAGAATTTTTGAAGATAAGGTTATTTGTATTGAATTGATATGCTGGTAACGTCACCATTGGGTTTTACAGGTTTTGATTGAAAAAGGAAAAGCACATACGTTCTATACCTATAAGTAATATTTTTCAGAAAACTGAAGCGTTGTTCCTAAAAATTGCATTTTCATTCCCAAAATAGGAATTTAATCGTGCACATTTATGCGAAATAGCAAAATAAAAAGTTGTTTACACTTGCTGACGTCGACGAAATGTTCATAACATTGGACGTACAAAAAGCCAAATTTTTATGTTTAATAAATAACGGGTTCCTAAGATATGGTGGAGATTTGGATGCGCATTAATAATAAACAGGATAGAGGATAGTTGTTATCGTCTCCTGTTATGATAAATCGCCAAAATAACTGGAATACCTTCACTTAACACTATTACTAGCTTCCTGTTTTTATTCATATAAAGTAAAACACCATAAGTTGTTAATTTAACTAATTGCTAACACTAGAGATAAGCCTGATGTTTTGTAGAGGAGAATTGTAGACAGCAAAGTAGAGTGAGGAAATAAGTCGGTATTCTCATTGTCTTGTACGGTTCAGGTGGCGGTTTCTTAAAAACCAGTTTATAAACAATACGAATATGAAAGCACAGGACACGTTTACCTTGAACAAAAATCCAATCACCATTCACCATGTCGCCGACATTACTTACAAATGGTTTTGCTTGCCTTCCATGTAGGCAGAGACCCAGTACATTTTAACAACGCAAGGACCTGGCAATAAAATTCAGGTTTGTGATGTAAGAAAAATGAATTTACTTCGTTCTTTTTAGTTACGTTGTGGTTTAATATTTAGATCACCTAATAACTGAGAACATTGTTGTTTTTATTCATTTGGTTTCTAAAGTTCGTACAGAAAAAGAAGTTAAAACAAAAGGATGAAGCTGATGCAGGTCTTACCCAGGCCCCTTGGCTTTCTTTGGTCACATTTAATGGTATCGAGGCCATTGGAACTAAGGTTGCATCAAGATTTCTTAATAATAAACCCTCTTATTTGATTTGCTAATTTAATTTATGTAAATATAACTTTTTCGTATGACATTAAATACTATTATCACAACCTCGCTTTTAACATGTTTGAGCACATGCACTTGCTCCAATGACGTGATTAGAATTTGCTGCACTGAATTCGCCTAATAGTAGCGAGTTAAAATTTCAATATAACATATTTGTTTTTAATATATTTTATGACGCAGGCCTAATACTTGCGGTTTGTGTTATGAGTACATCCTTGTGCTTACCAAAAAAGATACGGAACCACATAAGAGCAGTTTGGTGAATTCTTTTGTAGTGACGTGATAGGTGATATGGGTTTGAAGAGATACAGAAATAATATATAAAGAGTTCAAGCACAATAAAGAGATAATATATAAAGGGGTTATAGTAGTATGAAAAAAACCCATTTGACTTATTATCATTTGCACTGAAGTGGCTTCTAACCTGGCTAATGGGGACCCTTTAAAGCGCCAGTAACTGAATCCTAGTGTCAAAAGGAGGGCTAAGAAGAGATCTTTAAAACATAACAAAATACCTTGCAAAATTCACTTCATATTAGCCTTTTAGTTGATTCACTTGTTACCTAACTAATTTAAAGTACTCGACATATCGTTGGTATTTCCACCACTTGTCTACCAATTTAAAGGGTTACTTGTAATGCTATGCAAATAGCGTCAGGCCTGTTTGGAGCAACAATTCAAGGAAGTAGTAGCACGACTTCTTAAAGCAATGTTGTCTCCAAGCAAAGAACGGCAATGAGAGAATATTGGAAATGAAGGATTTTTGAAGTGGAAACTTTAGAAGTGGTAGACTGGCAAGGTAAGCGAGAAGGTTCCATAAACTCATCAATAGTTATCTAAAGCAAAAGATATATCAGACTTGCCTTTCTTGCGTGTGAGTTTTTAGTGAGGTCAACGAACAAGCACAGTTTTTGGCACGTATTGACTTGAAGCAAGAGGTCATGGATTTGGAACAATGGGTCTCTCTCTCTCTCAGGTGCCATGTCCTGTTAGGACGTTGACGATCATCGACTTCCACCTCTTTCGGTCCTTTGTGGCTGTTAACAGTTCTCGCTCCACTACATTCGTCCATCTACGTATGCTTGGTATGTATGTTATTCTTTGTCTGCCCCTGCTGCTTTTTCCATTGATTTTGCCTGTCACACTAAGATGTTCTAGTTCTCCCTTCCGCATAACGTCTCCCAAAAATTCCAACGGTCTTTTTCGTATGGTTCCTAGCAAAAAACGTTTTGTTCGTACTCTCCAGCACTTTCTGATTTGTAGAACAATGGGTACAGAGTTTAAATAGGGAGGGTTTGCAAAGGTTATTTTTGAATTAATTTTGTGTATCACTGGATTTAACTACAATCAGTTATGACGATAGTAGAAATTAACGGACGACAGAAATCTGAATAGCAAAGCTTGGAAGAAATTTTACATCGAGCGAAACATGAAAGAAATTGCTATGAAGGTGATTTTCTTCGAACAAGAAATAGCTTCTGAAACAAGATTGAAGTAGGGCAAGAATTGCAAAGGAGAGAGACACCTGGACGAATACGTATGCCATAAACTGGAGCCCTGTTATGCAGATATCCGAAAAATTTCCCTTGTTCAGGAAAACGCTCTTTTCGTTTGAGTATGCTGCCGAGCCCTGAAACAGCTTTAGCGCCTATGGTTTCCCGCACATTCATGTTGGCCACAACACCAGCTATTTCGATTTAAGATGATGTTTGCTCACACACGCTTTTTAGGTCATCATTGATGCTGTATTATTTTAGCCACTGGCTGTGTCCATTTTTCTTTTCATCTTGCCAGTCTTAAATTCCACAATAGTCGCTTTATGATATTTTCATTGAGTTCACCTAAACTGATACTAGATTAAAGCTTAACATGTTATTTTTAACACGGTATCTCTAGTTTTTTTTAATAGTTTAGACAAAATCGTGTAGCTTTTTTAAGTCAGAAATTTTTGATCGGGAAAATAAAAGCTGCTTCCCTCACCAGTTTTGTAGGGATTATGTTTGGGTGTGGAACTATGCTCTCGCATTTCTTTCCCCAAATCTTCACATGTAAAAACTTACCCACATTATCAATGCTGCATGGATACTCAAGGGGTAGTTTGGACGTCGTTTTTAGGAGCAAAATTTTGAAAACTGGAATTCTTGCGAGCAAGAAAAAAAATTGGATGATAATGGGATAGATTATGAAGGGAGTTGATTTACAATCTGCGTGTAGTTTCATACTGTCTTTAGAGCTTTTCTGGACTTCATAAGAGCTTCGCATGTATATTTGGGTTGGTCCATAATTAGACCGTGGTGGGGTATCAAGTTTGTAAGTGTATTTCAAAGCTGACTAAGCGCTTTATTCTGCTTTTTACAAGTACAACTTGAAATAGATAATGCTAGTCTTGTCAAGGTTTAGTGTGGACGTTGCCAAAGTACACAAATACTCCTTTCCCCAAAGACCACAAGACTGTGAAATAACTTCCCCATACTTAATAGTGTGATTTTCTGGCTCCCACCTTGGGACAAACTGCTGGAACATATGTACACTTGGTCTACATGGTGACTTAACCAAGAATTTACATGGAACCAGTGCCACGATTTAGAGTGGCAAATTTTTTCATTATTTGAAGACGACTAAATTCGCTGTTTTTTTCTTGACTCTGGAGTTTAATTCACAACGCTTACATGGAATCATTGAAGATGGATTTTTCATGCTATAAACCCACTGGATTATTTCTAGGCTGAAAAGGTTTTTCACCTGCTTGGAGGATACGTGAAGAAGTTCAATATCTCTTCGAATAGTTTTATTTTTTCATTTAAAATTTATGATTCTTCCCACCTTTTGTTAATATATGCAAGATTTATCATTGATATGCCTGTGATAAGCTGTGTCAGTTGGATTGTGGATAAAAATATCTTCTAAAATCCTGACCTTTGGTGAGCAAGTCTTCGTTGAACATTGTGGCCTTGATTGAAAATTGAGCTCCTTGTTGACCGTTGTAATCACTGCACCTTCATCACAAAACCTTTGTCATAATGTGTTAGATACCATGTCGATCTATTAAAAGCTACAATCACTTTCGTATAAATTCCATTTATTACATTCTCGTTGGACTTTGTAATAAGCTAATTGAAATAATATCGTACAACATAACTCAAATTGGCCACCAGTTGGCGTGTGCTCCTAAAGACAGAAAATTGTAGTATCAATAATCATTACTAAAGAATATTTTACTATTTGAGAGGTTTGTTTTACAGTGATGAGTATTATTTAAACAAAAGTCGATCAATCAAGACATAAGTTCTCAACATGTGAAGGTACTGATTATATTTCTAAATGTGGTGTACCGATAAACTACTGTCATTCCAGAAAGTGATCAAAAGGCCATTTTCTTAAGGATTTTGATCGTGAAATCATGACAGAAGTTTCTCCAGTTGAAAATGGCACTTCAATTGTCTTACACAAAGGTTGTGCGGCATCATAACATCACTTTGCTTGTTATGATGGGGATGTTGTTCCCAGGGTCTTTAAGGTATGCATATCTGACCATTTCTCTTTCATTTTAGTTTGCTTTTCTCTGTGGCAGAGAAAGCCACAGTTACTATTTGTATGGTGTTACAGTTACATGTGGAATGAACTTGACGTTGCCTTTGCTTTTCTGAATTTTCGTAAACCTAGTATTTGTTTGACGTTATAGATGGGAGGGGTTTTAGTAGAATTCTCGATGAAACTAACTTCTACACATTTCTTTTTCTGAAGAGTTCAGATATCTCAAAGTCATATATTTGTTAAAGTGAACTTCACATGTTTTCTGTTTGAACATTTTTCTGGATAAATTATTGCTGTGCAACGTGATGTATACTACTTGTATACTTTTAAGGCCCAGTCTTCTTTTGCATTCATGTACCTGTTTCACTGTTTGACATTGAATATCATTGAATATCATTTCGTAAGATCTTTTTTAATGCATGAGTATTTGGGTGTATTCCCAAAACAAAAGGAGTATTATTTGTTGTATGCAACGATATCCAATATTTCAGTAACCGGTAGTTTGCTGCGCGTGTTTTCTTGTATTTTCACGGAAATTTTTTTACATCCAGTCACGACCTTATAACACCTCGTGTTATAAGGTGGTGACCATAAGGAAACAGGCGTAAACAGCAACAAAAGATCAAGTCAAACGTTAAGTTGATGATATGTTAGTTTACTGGCTTTGAGTGGTCAGTTAAACGGTGTCAGAGACCAAAACAGAAGAGCGCACTTTTTGACAAATAATAAGTTAAGAACAGCTGTATAATTTTACCTGAAGTAGTTCATTTCCTGTCTTTTGTTGGCCCTTCTGACAAAGTCAACAAAGCCAGAGAGAGCCTCTTACCAACATTACGTATGCCAAGTTAAGAATGCTCGAGGTCAAGTTATTTTGTGTTACTTTCAATTGGCTTACAAATATATTTTATAATCACAGAAATGTCCTTGTTTAAAAACCCAGATTCAGCAGTACTCATTACAAAATATGTCAGCTAAAATAATACTAAGTAACCACACGGTTGAAAAATTAGTGAATGGCACAGTCAAATTTTGTCATTTTCGTCAGTAATATTTGTTAATGTATATACTTATAATTCCATCTGTTTAGCTATATCGATCCATATATATTTATACGTTTATGTGAAAAACAATTATTGTATGTTTTCGGTCAATGTTTTGTACAGTTTACTGTAACTTGCTTTTTCATATTGATCGCGAAAAGAAGACACGGAAGATGGAAAGGACATATCTTTTATCTCTCAATGCCAAGAATCGAACCTTGCTTCATTGCGGTAGTTGAACAATTTCTACTAAGCTTCAGAAATTACTTGTCAATATTGAAGTAGGTTGGTGCAATTTTCCACCCAAGTTGGATATAAAAACTGTTAAACCTAGCTATTAATCCTTTATTTCATTTCTAACACCTATTATTCTAACCTTAAGTATTATACTTAGTGGACGCTGTCATTTTGTAAAATAACAGCTCTCTTTGTGGTAATGCGGATTTATTATTGGACACATCCAGAGTTTACGACTATTTGCGATTTGTAATTAATAAAAAACAGCCGGGTCATTTTTGTGTGAACGGGAGTTGTTTTACTGTTGCCAGGGAAACTCTTGGGGATTGGTACTGCTGCTCTAACATTGCAGAATTTAACGTTTGTATATTCAGTATAGATTTAGATGTTTCAGTTCAGATGATTCAGTTAAGATGGGTGTTAGTTCAGACTTTGTAGACTGGGTTCTTGTCGTACTGAACTTTGTGGGTTAGACTTCCACTCACTACATTTTTTTCTCCTGTTTCTTGGTTTGCCAAGTTCAGCTATAAACGTCTAAGGAGGTTTTTTTATAAATATGGTGTTCTCAATATCAGAGCTGAGCACGCCTTAAATATTTGTTATCATAAGATATGGTATAGATAGCACAAAAAGAAACATTTTATTTGACATGAATCATTTCTATTCATTAAATCTAGCATTTTTACAGTTTATTATTTTGAGGAACGGATGAATGTTGGTTGACGTAAAGGTGTATTTTTAAGCGAGGTTCTGGGTTCAATTTTTAAACGGGCTAGACCATTGAATTTCACCAAAATGGCCACGAGTTGGAAAAAGAAGGACCTTCCGTCAGTAACATTACCATTCTTTCATAGAAGTCTCTTGCAAGTGTAACGCTCCCTGCTCCAAAAAACGGGAAGTAAGTCGACAGACAAAAAGACAATTTTAACGGAAAACAGCAGGAAATATTTTGATCCAACGTTGGTGTTTGTTGTTGGTGGGTTTTTTCCTGGCTTTGTGTTGTAAGAAAAGTTTATTGTAAGAATGATTATTATTAGTAGTAGTACGGTTGGGCTTTTTTCATAAGGAAATTGTAAGTATGTGTTTCTGGCATTGGCGCAGTTGAGGGTTGAGACATGTGATCTTGGTTCGTAAATTCGGATTGTTGCACATTTTTTTGTAACACAGAGCAAGAGGTTATTTCAACCAGACAGCCAGAATAGATATTTTAACCATCTTTTTATATAGATAGAAAAAAAACTTGGAAAGAGGGCTCTAGTAATGACGTGAAAAATGAAGACTGGCGTCGGACTCCATAACAAGGGAGGGGGTTAAGAAAGAGCCCAGGGAAAGAAGCATTAGATAGAAGCTAAGAATGCCTTGTTGTAAAGTGCTAAAGATATGCTTGACTTGAATTGTAAAAATATGTTTATATTTGTTTTGCGTATGACCATTTAATATTTGAACATGGATAGCAGTCGTTAACTGAGAACAATATTTTGAAGTCGTATTAATCTCCCAAGTACAGCATTACGTGAAAAGATCCGATACTGTATGATTTTAAGAATAGAAGCGCTGCTGGCCTGTATTTTTTATGATCATATTTGAATGACGGAGTATTGATAAAGAAAGAAGTGAATTAGTGCTATCAGCTATAGAAAAACATATTAACTTATTGCTTACCAATCAAGATGAAATGATTTATTGAATGTAAAGCACTTCACTATTGTAAACTGGAGTTACCACAACAAAACACAAAAGTATTGGCCCCATATCCTAAAACTTTAAGTTTTTTAAAAGATATTACATCAGTTGTACAACGAGAACTTTCACGAGTTTGTTTTTGTACACTAGTATGTCACGACAGATCTTCACAATTTGTCACTGGGTTTTTTGCTGTGTAGTTTGATGCGCTTTAAAATGTTTATCGGTGCAAGCAGACAGGAGTTCGTTTCTGGCCCAAATCTCCTGAATGATAACATGGATTAAAGTAAAAATGGCTCAAAATTTTGGGCAATTTAAAAAATTTGGATCCTGACATATAATGCAGCATCTGACAGCAAAGTAACACCTCTTTAGATTATATCGCTGTGTACCATTTTGGAACATCGGTGCGCGAAAGTTATGCTACAGAACCAAAGCTTTATAGGCGGAGATCAAGTGTAACTTGCCGAATTTTTTTATGAATTTCCAATTTGGTCTGATGAAGAGCACTGAGGTGCAATACGTT
Organism: Morbakka virulenta; assembly: GCA_003991215.1. NCBI lineage: Eukaryota > Metazoa > Cnidaria > Cubozoa > Carybdeida > Carukiidae > Morbakka > Morbakka virulenta. The sequence goes on from RDPX01000056.1 coordinate 876,042, forward strand.
TTCGTAGTTCATCCCCGGGACAAATCGTGAGTGCCAATTGTCTTCCAATAATCTTTGAGGTATTGGGTATCCCAATGATGTCTTGGAGTTTGTGCTACAATATAATAAGTCGTGAATTCAAGACCTCTGTAACAGTGGTCCCAAGAGCTGTACTTGTAAACTCTTCAAGCAAAATATATTTCTGCCGAAGCACTGGAAAGTTCTCAAAATTGTTTTATGCCACTGTTTCCGTCCTTTAACCAATGTTATCCTTCTTGCGCCCATTTTTTATTGCTTATGAGCAAATTATAAGTGGTCCTGTTATGCTAGCTGTAACAACGAGGGGCCTTTTCAATGAATGCAAAAAGAAACTGGCATATATCAAGCCTTTTGAGATGGGGTGTCTCGATCTTTTCTGCTTAATGACATTGCAAAATTATTTGGTAAATCGACAATTTTTTGTATTTGAATAACATTAATTACATATTTCGACCTTAAATGTGGGGTTGTTGTGTTGAAACATGAAGACATGGAGCAATTTTGCGCTTAATGTTTCAATGCGAATTATAAGAATAATTACCCTATCCACAGTTAGACCTTCATTGCTTTTTAGCACGTCATATTACTGTCGGGTTTTTTTTTAATTCTTTTGAGCATCAACACGTTGACCATCCTGTGTGTTTTCAGGTAACGGCTTGTTGCTTTGGCACCTGAAAGAGACCGGGTGGACGAAAATGGCGCCCATCGTACCATAATGTGAACGCGAGGTGCGAGGAAGCAACTGATTTCAAGTTTTGGAACATCTTTTATACCTTATTGTGGTGTTATTATCATTTGTTCTCTGAAACCGTGTGTGCCCCTTGTTCAACCATCGCTTGAAAAATTAATGGTATTCAGGAAAGTTAATTGTCAATTAAGAAGGGGAACAAAGACAACTTTCACGGTGCATGCTCTCTTTGTGCTGTTTTTCGTAGCAAAATCATCTAAAACTGGCAAACTGGCGAATTCACATATTTGTAAACCTGCAATTGTTTATTTGTTTTAACCTTTTGTGTGTGCTTTCGTTGTCACGTAAAATTGAAAACAAAGATTTCAATTGGTTTTATTGTGAGGGACAAGATCTAATTGCCTTGACTGGATCTGTGAGATTGCCCATGCTTCAAAGCAGATTAACTGGGTTGGATATTGTTTAAACTCTGTTGTGTGACACCTCTTTGTTAGATATTAACGTCATTGAAAGGCAATAACAAATCACCAGCCATAACTAACGAAACACCTGCTGCGTAATGCCTACGTCAATGCTATTCAATTAGCAATTTGGCAACTTTTTTCCCACCCGTCAAGCCATTTCAAATCGTGTTATTTCTGAATTGTGGACATGCCAAGAGGGGAGTCCTTTTGAGAAATTTTTATGACACAAACATTTTTGGTTTACATCCAGCATCACAACGGTTTTCTTGGACGTAAGTACAAACTGATGATTCTTATGTGAACTAGTCGGAAGAATTTTGCTAATCCAAGTTATACAGATGATTAGCAAAATGTTGTTTTGCAAAGCCATTATGTGTACACGATCCTGTTTTAGTTTGGCCATGACACTGTACTCGGAAATAAAGCCGGTTTTTAGTTCCATTGTTAGTTTGATGATAATTGAAATTTTGTATTTCTGAGTTTTGCATTTGTCAATTCCTTGTTGCTTTTGAGGTAATAATAATGTTAGGTTATGGTTCTCCTGAGAACCTTATTTTCGTTCTTTTCTCGTTGTGATTTGGTTTGGTCAAAGTTCTCATGTGTTAAATTATGCGCTGTCTTTATTTGATTGAGCTACGGTTTGGTAAATTATTTTCATCCCATTCCTTTACAAGGCATACACCATTCGGGGACAACTGCCCCAAAGCGTGGTCATCAATTCCCCACCAACGATGACACAGTCGCCGCAACAGTTGGCAGAAGAAGCCGCGCGGAAGAGAGAAATGAGGCTGCTGAAAAACAGGTAATTGTATGGGATATTTATTTACATTTCAATTGGGGAAAGAAAGGACAACAGTGCAGGCCTGATATGTTGAGAAAATACCTGAAAAAGTGATTTCTAATTTTTGAAGGACTTTGAGCAATTTTTTTGCCTGGCTCAAGAAGCAGATGGCAGTTATTAGACTTGACCAACAACGAGAAAAATTCTTATTTATCATTTGCATAAAAGTTTGGAAACAGAATACAAAGCGCATTACTTGCAAAACCTTTGTTCAATGTCTTTCAAATTAGTTTCTGTAAAGAGACAAGTAGTGGATTTTTCAACAGCAAGCGGTCTTTTTTCACAGATTACCTTATCAGAAGATGCTGTCGCGTTGTTCCGCCACAGCCAAGAATATTTGTATTGCGTGATATCACTGGAGCATTTTGTAAGGCTACAGAAATTATGTTGACTTTTGCCAACAATAGCTCGATAAGAAAACAGTGGAATCAAGAACCTGAAAGTTTGCACAACAGGCAGTGAAGAACAATAAGGGTATTCTTCACAACAGTTGCTTTTCAGCTTCAGCGAAAAAAAAGGTTGTTTTAAAAATTTTGAATTGCGTTTTGATGGCGAATGTACAACTTTACCTTCAGCAGATCTTTTGAAAATTATACTGTTTGTGAACCAGGGAAAACTGTAGGTTAAATAGTATTAGCTGCAACAGATAGGAACATAAATTGTCATAACGCACGGAGAGTTATTCACAGAAGTCAAATCCTATTAGTACAGGAAAAGTTGAAAAGACATTCGTGCATTGTTTTCTGAAGCACCTTTCATGTCAAAAATGGGTTCGAGGCATGGCAGTTTTACCAGACCATGGCTTTTACCAATCCTGACGCCCGAGAAAACAATATCGACTTATAACACTTTTCTTAGGAGCCTAACAACTTTTTTATTTAATATCCATGGGCATTGCCCAAACCGAAGACATGAACTTAAAAGGTGGGGCGGTTCAAGTTTTTTTTTGTGGCGTCAGGGGTTTTTTTTGACAAAGGAAAAAAAATAGAAAAATTTTAGATATAGTTTCAAGTAGACATTATAGCTATAGTAAGATAAAATTTTACAAGGAGCAGTATGATGAGGTTGATGGTGGCAGGATTGCAAAACTTAAGTCGTGTAAAATCTCGTAATTTTGGACTTGCAGGAAAACAGACCGGGTTAATTTTTAGAGTTTTCGTCACCATAAACATTTGAGCAACTGGAACGCTTCACATAGACAGTTTTAAGTGAAATCCTTTTAACTTTGGGGGTATTGCGAGCGTCTGTCGTCTAAGTGTGCTAGGCCTAAATGAAGTTGTACATAAATCAATAGAGAAAAACAATACACATGGACTTTTATTTTACAGCCATGTATGAGAACAAGTAGAGCTCTCTCTCTCTCTCTCTCTCTCTCTCTCTCTCTCTCTCTCTCTCTCTCTCTCTCTCTCTCTCTCTCTCTCTCTCTCTCTCTCTCTCT
>RDPX01000056.1:914283-941211 GCA_003991215.1 Morbakka virulenta
GGAGACTTAGTCTTATGTGGCTGGAAACGATACGGTGATCTGAGGATACACTTGAGAAACTACTGTAGGCTTCACAATTCGTACAGCTGTTCTTCCATTTACGATTCATAAGGAGGTAGTCTAGTTGAGCTTTATTGCCGTTGGCATATTGAAATGTCCATAGTTTGCCCATTCTCTTCTGGAATTTAGTATTTAATGCTAGCAATTGGTTTTCCACAATGAATTCAAGAAAGAGTTCACCGTTTCTGTTTGTCTGATCGTGGTATGAAAATGTATTGTGATTCTGTTTGCAGAGTTTAGCGTTGAAATCACCTCCTATCAATAGTAGATTATGTTTTGGAACATCCCTGATTAATGAGGACAACTCATCATAGAATCCAATGACCATATCTTCGGCAGATACGTTTGTTGGACTATAGCAGGAGATTATGGTGGTTTCCGGATTGCCGTTGAAATTTGCAATAACTACTCTTGGGCTAATCTTCTCGATTTTGTTTAGAGATTTGATCGCAGTTGGACTGAGGAGCATGCCAACACCACCTACGGTTGCATTCATATTGTTTTTCGTGGCAGAACTGGTGACAAGGGTCCAGCCTTTCCCAACATCTTTGTATTCTAATTCGTTCGTATCATGAAATATACGGTGTTCTTGGATGCATACGACATCAATTTTCCATTTTATTGAGTTGACAACAAGTTCGGGGATCTGATTAATGGTGTTGAGTGTGCGTACATTAAATGTTGAAATGATGATGGTTGCTTGAAACTCTACCATTAAGACATTGAATATTGATAGTCGTAAAGGAAAAAGAAAATGCTTATTTCTAATCTAAACTTTGCAATAATATGATAAATATTAGAATTAAAATTTTATCACGTAACATATTAATATTTCTCAGTGACATAATTGAAATAATGTCATTTTTTTCACGTAGTAGGTGAAAGCTCTCTTGGCTGGCATGTAGGAGCGGACATGACAGTTTAAAAAGTAATTCGTTGATTGGTTCCAGGCATCTAAAATTAGGGGATTCGATCCACACTATAACTAATAAACACTCTATAGAATTAAGAGGCTATAGCAAAAAAGTAAAACTGTATCGTAGGTGCTTATTTAAAAATGCATTCGGTTGTAGAGCTGCAAGGTGAAAGCAAGACGTTATTCTTCTCAACAACTACCACCAGATTATCCTAGCGTAAGGCGAAACTTTTTTTTAACAGACTATAAAACCAAAAAATGTCTTGTGAGAGTCTGATAGATTTTAATGTTGAAAATTCTGAACTTTATGGACTCGGATGAAGCCATAGATGTAAGAGCTTTATCATGTCATGAGTCGTACGATTTTTCCGAGCTACATTTCGAGAGATACTTCTCCCATCGTCAGGCTACTGACATGACTAGATACGGCTGTTTTATCCTTTGGTAGTGCGGACCTACGTGTAGACAGGGCTCGAGTTGCTTCGGGAAGTGGCTCCATACCTATGTTGTGGTTGTTGAGGTTGTTGTAGTTGTTGTGTTTCTTTCTTTAGTGCTGGAAGCCATATTACTGGAAGGGTGTAGGATATACTGTTGATATGATTGCTGTGTCGTAGGGAATGGATTGTTTCTTTTATTTTTCTTCTTGTTGTGTTGATTTCCCTGTCTATAATCCTTTTATTTTCCCAGTCAAAGGTATGATCCTGTGTCCAGCAGTGTTCGGCTATTTCATAATTCTTGGTGTCACCTTTCTGAACAGCTCTCTTGTCTTCTTTTTCTCTTTGACCAAAGGAACGCTTTGATTCACCAATGTAGGAGGCTGGACAGTCCTTGCATTGTAGTCTGTAAACTACGTTGTTCCTCTCCTCAAGTGGGACTGGATCTTTTGGTTTTGAGAGGATCTTCCTTAAGGTGGATGTAGTGAAGAAGGAGCATTGAATGTTGTGTTGTCGGAGAGTTCGTCTTAGGTACTCACTGGTATTCTTCATTTAAGGCAGACCTATACGTTTCAGCGGTTCTTTATCTTCATGATTAGGTCAAGGGGTTCTGTGTAAGGCTCTCTGGACATCCTTAGGGTGGCATCCATTGACTAAGAGAAACCTTTGAAGGTGTCTTTCTTCTTTTCTGAGGTCATATGGGTTAGAAATAATGCTTCTTGCTCTTCCAAACAGAGTGGTGATGACACTATTACGAGCTGAGACTGGATAGTGTGATGCATTATTGAGGTACTGGTCAGTGTGGGTTGGTTTCCTATAGATGGCAACGGAAATGCTGCAATCTGCTTGCCTCTTTACTAGGACATCCAGGAAGGGTATTTCTCTTTGTCCTTCTTCCTCCATAGTGAATGTGATATTTGTGTGCAGGTTGTTGTGTTCAAAAAAACCTTGTAGGTGATCCTTCTTGATGATTGAAAAGACATCATCGACGTACCTTTCCCAAACAGCTGGCTCTTGGTCTGCTGTTGATAATGCTGTGGCTTCAAATGCTTGCATGAATATTTCAGCAATAGCCGAGGATGTATGGGCTTCCATGGGCACACCGTTGGTTTGTGTGTAGATGTCATTGTTGAAGAGGAAGCATGTGTTGGTGAGAAATACTCGTTGTAGGTCCAGGATATCTGAAGGTTTCACTGTGGTTCTTGATGGCATTGAATCATGTTCAAGAAGGTCCTCTACAATTCGTAAGGTGTCGTCAATGGAGATGCTTGTATATAATGATGTGACATCAAAAGAGACCATGATTTCATCTTCCTGGACTCTTTGGTGCATAATATGAAGGCGGCAAAAGAGGTGCTGTTGTTAAAGTGGTGTGGATTCATCTTTGTGTAGGGACACAGAAGGTCAGCTATGTAATATGAAACAAAGTAGTTTGCATATTTGCTTTCAAAATAAGTTATAGAAAACGACATAAAGGTCAAACGTGATGCAAATATTGAGCTGACCACGAGTTAGGAACAACACAACTTGACAAAACGACTGTGAATTCTGAATTTTTCAATTTCTCTTTTTAGTTTCTCTGTCAAGTTACTCAAAGCTCCATCCACAATTGTTATCACTTTAGCCATTCTTACAACACAAAACTGTAACAACTTCTTTGCTTCTATTCTTGTAACTCTCTGGTATCTCTGTTCTTTTCATGTGCTACTAGTTCACGTCAGGTGCAGAGATATCTGTTGTGATAAGTTTATTAGTTGTAAGGCCTTAAGGAAGTGATGTCATCTCACACTTTGGGCAACAATATATGTTATTAAAAATCCTTGATTTTATGGGACTCAGTTGAAGCCATTGATGTAGGTTAATTATCATGTCGTAAGTCGTAAGCTTTTCCTGAGCTACGTTTCGAGAGGTACTTCTCTCAATGTCAAGCTACTACAGTAATTAGGTATAGCTATGTTTCATTTTAATAGTGCCAATGTGCTTGGTGTTAGAAAGCGAGTTTCTTTGAGGACTGCAGCAATGCCTATCTTGTGTTGGTTGTGTTCCTTTTCTGTAATACTGGAAGCTATATTTCTGGAAAAGTGTTAGATATGCTGTTGATGTGATTCCTGTTCGGCGTGGAATGGATTTTTTTTTTTTTTCTTTTTGTAGTTTTTATTACGCTGTCCAGAATCTTTGTTTTCCCAGTCAAAGGTGTGATCTTTTGTCCAGCAGTGCTCCCCTACTTCAAGGCTTTATGTGTTACCTTTTTGAACAGCTCTCTTATGTTCTCTTTCTCTTTGACCCAAGGAACGCTTTGATTCTCCAATGTAGAGGGCAGGACAGTCCTTACAATGTAGTATGTAAACTTTTTTTTTTCTTTAAGTAAAACTGGATCCTTTGGGTTCGAGAGTATCGTTGTATCAGTAAGGGTGGATGTTGTGAACAATGAATATTTGACAATTTGCCGTCGACGAGTTCGTCTTAGCTGTTTGGTGATGCCCTTGACATAGTATATATTTTGTACTCACTTAGCCTGGCTTGCTGTCCGAAGGTAAAAGTAATTTTTTTACTTATCTATCATCGTGTAGCAAACATAGCTCTTTTGAAGTTATCTTGCTTTCTAACCGGATCATGTTTTACAGTAAATATGTAGACATTTGCTTAGAATATTAGGACAACTATGCGTTATTGGAAGGAAAGTAAAGCAGGCGACTTTTTGGTATCGGTTTCTTGCGATCGCGCTTGGTCCTTTCCCATCCATTAACTTGAAGCCCTTGAGTTGAGTGCTAATGGCTCATAGATGGGATTAAAAGGCAGAGACTAAGTTGTAGACTTGTACGTATTCGTCTTTGATTTAAAACTCGATATGTATGTAATACAAGAAGAGATTCTGGATACAACGGATTTTTGTTGAAAGAGAGGAGAAAAGTGAATTGTAGTTCCTTGTCAGGGATGTGTTTGAATTTGTGCTCTTTGTTCACTCTGCGCATTTTTAAAGGAGATCTGTTGTGAATTGTTGTTGATAGCCTTCATTGGCGATCGACCGCAAAAAATTGAACGAGATCTTACTTTTTTGGGGATCGAGCGGTGAGAGATTTATCAGAAATATCACATCAGGCATACCCAACCAAAAAATTGATTGGAAGATATCTCAGTCTCGACAAAAGGTAGTTTTTTATGAAACTTGCATTGATATGTCGACATTGAGATCTAAAAGCCCTCCAAATTAATGAAACGATCCCAATTCAAATGGCAGCTACAATTCCTGGGAAGCAATTTTAAAGTTAAGCTCACTGTTAAGTTACGAGTAGAATTTGAGTTCACAGGTAAAGAAATCCTGTAAAAATGAAATTATATGTTATTTTTTCGACCAAAGATATTGAAAAGGATCTTATTGTGTTGGTCAACTGCCAAGTATAAATTTGGATCTTTCTCCAAATGGAACACCACACCAAAACATGACGTTATTTTATGTTTAAGATCAATGGTTTTTACCCTTTATCCACTATTCCTCTCTCAGAAACTATTGGATGCTTCTATTCGTCCCCATCACAAAAAAATATTCAAAATTAACAGAGAAACAATTAATATTTTCGTGCCATTAATCTTTTTTACTAAATCACTATCTGTACCATGATATTCAATGACATCGAGAAAGTAAGAACACATAGAGCAAGTGAAATAATTTCATAACTACTGACATGCTATTATTTTTATCGATTAATTTTAAAGAAGCATATGATCTAATAGTTTCAATAATAAATGAAATGAAAGTACGCAATTAATTTCGAATTTCTAATGACAACTCAGAGCCTGGAAATAGTCAGATGCAGGTATCGATGGCGTGATGCAGGATGTGTCAAGGTAAGCTTGAGCTCTCTTCGTTCAGTAATCTTCCGCGAGCCACTTTTGTTACTAATAATGTCCATGACTTCTCTGAAGGCTCATTATACCAAGTAAAAGGCAAGCTTTAAGGGTCATTGTGTCGGCCATCGGATCCGAAGTAAGAATAAAACACAAACAACTAATATAAACATGTTGGTGCAACTTAGGATTTCTCAAACTTACTGTTTACATCTTCAGAGTACAGTACAGCTGATTTAAACTAAGTAAACCGAAGTCTTATAACAGTACAACATATCAAAAACACATGCTAGGATTTTCTTAAAGTGATTTATCAATACAAGAACAGTTCGAAATTCGAAATTTTTATTCATCAAAAGTTTCTTGTCCTTGATGTTCAAAGATTCTTTTAGTTGTAACTGAAGGTCGTTTTTTTGCAGTGTCAGTTATTTTGCAACTGTCTCAATCAATACATTGATTATATATTTCAGCGTGGTGGGAGACCCTTGAAAATTATCGTTGGTTAAACATTTAAAATGTTCCCACTTCCTTTCAGTAAGGGTTCTTTTTGTCTTACCAATGTAGGAGATATCGCAATTAAGGCAATTAAACCGGTAAACAACAGTTGTTATTTTCGGTTTCAGGGTAGCTTTTTTATATTTAAAGGGATTACCAAGAGTCCTTTTATTCGTAAATACCACGTTAACACTTACACAGCTATAACAACACGATACTGCGTTATTGACTTTTGATATTGTCCCTGGGTTTACCAATGTAGGGCAAACATTTGTTATTTGTAATTTGTTAGGTCCGTTTGATGGATTTTGGTCATGAGGTCTTTTTTCCTACCCCAATTTATAATATTATAGTTCACAATGTGTCGTGGGTAACCATTCCGAAGGAACATTTTGTGTAAAAAGTTGACTTCAGTGGCAAAAAATTCACGTGAGGAGCAGGTTTTCCAATACCAGTCCAGACGAGTGTTGGTGAAAATAATCATATTATCTAGGTTTGAATGAATTCCATTTTGGGTTTAACCTGGTGAATGTCTTTTTGTGAAAAACTGACGTTACACCTTTTGTGTGATTGATATTGTGTTTAATTAGCAGATCTACGAACAGCAAGGCAACATCTAATTCAGTCTGGAGGGTAAAACTGATTTTTGGGCGGCAATTTCTTAGATAGTTCAAAAATAAAACAGCCTCTTCTTTTGTGTGGAAGATCTCAAGAGTTATCGTCTACGTATTTGTTCCAAAGAAAAGGTTTTGTATTGGCTGAAAAGCAATGAATGAATTGGTCTTCAAAGTGAACCATAAAAATATTAGCCAAAATAAGGCGAAGTCCGCTTCCCATTGCCACACCGTTGATTTGATCGCAATATTGACCGTTTAAAAATAAATCTGAACTCTTGGTTGCAAAAATTAAAAGGGTTTTGAAAATCTCCGATGGTATAGTTGGTGGTGTCTGTCAGGAGTAAAGTTTCTTAAAAAATATATTGATAATCTCATAAAATGCTAGTGAATAACGAAGTTACATCATAGCTTGCCATGACGTTATTATTGTTGATTATGTAAGGATTTATCCTGGAAGCAAAGTCTCTTTTGCTGTGATTTCGTTTGTCCTGATAGATTTTGAAAATTAACAAGGTAAGAGAGACTAGACCATACATGTGAGCTCCAATTGAGGAGACGATTTGTCGAAATTGGTCTGTTTGCGCACCTTTCGTAGACCGTATAAAATCCCAGATTTTGAGTCAAAGGGCAAGCTTTTTAGTTCATTCTTGTTTGAAATTATACCTTTATTACGGAGTAAACAAAGGTATTTTTGTTGTTTGTTTCTCTTCTTTAGTAAGATCCTTTAAGGTGGTCATTTGCTTAATGTATTTAGAGCGATCGACGATAGCAATACCATTGCCTTTGTCTGATCCAGTGATTAAAATAGATTAATCTGAAGGTAAGTCGTACAATGCTTTCCATTTGTTGGATGATAAGATTGAATATTTTTGTGAAAGTTTATAATCGGAAATATATTTAAAACGCAAGAGCTGTTTTTGACAGACGACAGCAAATGATTAGCATTTAGATGCCGTCTCTTCATCCATCCACGTTAATCTTCCTCTCATTTGATAAATTGGTGTTACACATTCGTCATGTTGGATTTCGATGAATTCATCCTAAGTGCCGGCATCCAATTGCAATCTAACGTCATTGGTACCGTCTAAGAGTAATGCTTACGTTATCCAAGCAGGAATATTCAGTGACATTAGATGAGAGAAGCTGTTTGTAAGTCTACTAAACGTTTTTTCTTGTAAGGTATAGCATATCCGTAACAAAGTTCACACGAGTTCAGTGTTGTAAACTGAGACAAATCTTCTAAATATTTGTGCTTTCTGCAGGGATAATTTGAAGATAAAGGCACATGTTTTAATCGTACAATAGAAGAGAGATTTTGGGTTTCCTTGTAGATCTCTATTGAGAACATTCAATTTTTCAAGAGGATCCGTCTGTTAAAATATATAAGTTATTTGATTCATTAGATCTCAGAAAGTGAAAAACCTCCGATCACCACTAAAATCAGCTTGACAAAAAACACTTGCAATTATTGAAAAACCTTTGAAACAGTAATTTAGTTTTGGGATATGCTGTGATAAAATTAATCATTTTCATGACATTCTTTAAAGTTTGATGGAGCTCAACACTGAGGGTTACTGGATGCCTGGTTTTCGTGTTCTATGACGTAATGAATGGTTAGCGTACCGAGATTGTCGTCTTTTAAAAGTTTAAATCACCATTTCGGTGCGCCATTACATTTATGGCTCCACCCGCTGCCCTGCAAACGATATTTTTTATTAGCATTTTCTTCCAAGTCAGATAATACTTAACTACCTTACAAATGTCTTACAGTGTAGTAGTCGATGACATTGAATTGCAGGATAACATTTCTTTAGCAGACTTAAAGGTGTGGTGAAATCAAGCATCGGAAAGCATAAAAATCTTGCTTCAGCGTGCAGTTATTACATTAAACTCGAGGGTAATATTTGTCATGGTGATAATTTTTACCAACTGCGGTTCAGTTTCATACGACATCTCGTCCGCACAGCTGCAAACTATCTCTTTGCTCAAAGACAAATTGAGAAGTTCTTGCTTAGCTCGTTGATTACTCTACATAGTATTAAGATAGATCTATAACGCTGGTTTCAATTATTCTTTTCTATCAGTATTGTGTCGAGTTTTCTTAGCCAAATCGGCGGTGGTGTGATTGGCAATATTCAAAATATTGATTGTAAGCAATGCGATCCAGGCATCGCAGAAAAAGACTTCTTTTTCTTCTTTGTCTTTCGGCTATATTCCGTTAGGAGTCGCCACAGCGAATCAGCCGTCTCCAGCCTGTTATGTTTGTCACACCGGCATCCCTCACACCAAAAGCCTCCATATCTCTGTTAATCACGTCCTTCCGCCTTTTCCTCGGCCTCCCACTTGGCCTTTTGCCGGGTACTTCATAACTCAGTACCGTCCTTCCTACATAATCTGCATCACGCCTTTCTATGTGCCCGTACCAGCGAAGTCTGGACTCCCTACTCTTGCCTCTAAATCTCCTGATATGGGATGTTTCTCGAATGTGGTCGTTAGCAATTCTGTCTAGTCGCGTCACATCTAGTGATCACCTCATCATGCGCATTTCAGCCACTTGTAGATCCGCTTCTTGTCGCTGGGTGGTAGCAACAGTTTCCAGACCATATAATGGAGCTGGGTGCACTGCGGTTTTGTAAACTTTTCCCTTAACCCATGGTGATATTTTGCTATCGCAAATTACTCCTGTTACCTTCCTCCAAATATCCCAACCGGCCTGCATCCTCGTCTTTACTTCTCTATCATAGTTTTCATTTGGTTGTAGAGTTGACCCCAAGTACTGAAATTCGCTCACTTTAGGGATTTCCACCCCTCCCAGCTGTATTCTGTCGTCCTGACATCCGTTAAAAGCTATGTACTCTGTTTTGCCCGGCTTATTTTCATCCCTCACCTCTCCAAGGCATAACACTACCTCTCCAGATGTAATTCAACTTCTTGTCTTTTCTCACTACACAGCACAATATCGTCTGCGAACATCATATTTTGTGGAGTATCTCTTTGTACATCATCTGTGAGTCTATCCATTACCACTCCAAATAGGAAAGGGCTCAAAGCCGAGCCCTTGTGCAGGCCTACCTCGAAGTAATCCGTCCTTGTATCACTTCAAACACTGGTCATACTGTCCTTGTACATATCTTGTTCCAGTCTGATATACTTCTCTGTCATTCCTGACAGCCTCATACAACACCATATCTGCTCTTTGGATACTCGGTTATATGCTTTCTCCAGATCGACAAATACGCTGTGTAGTTGTTGTTGGTGATCTCGATGTTTTTCGTGCAGGATTCTGTTGTCCCTTTCGTCACTTCAGAATAATGTCTCTCAAGGTCCCATCCTCAAGTGAAAAAGAGAGCAATTCTAAATGTGGACTGATCTGGGTTCTTTCTAAATATGAAGTGAATTAGACAGGTAATATATTCCCTGAACCTATAATATTATATGAAGAGGAACTCTTGGAACACTGATACTAGACTAAATATATACATAAATAGAATATATATAATATAAATATCTGTATAGAATAAATGCGGCATTGTTGTCTCTGTTTGCTTTCTATATCAGTTAAATTTAAGAATTCATTTATTTACTTTTAATCTAGAGCATGTAATTCATGATATATCAATACTCTAAATGGTGCAAAAGAATGTTTTTCGGTATCCGAATGACAGCTTTGTAATAACGTTCGCCATGCTCTGCAAGATCTGTAGCCCTCCTATCCACGAAAGCGTCCTGTGTACGGGCTTGGGCCTAATTGCTATCGCAATGCAATCCCAAGCTTCCCAAGAATCAGATCCAAAGAGGAAACAGAGTTAAGATGCTGGCATTTAGGGAAAGACGTTCTTGGTTGTGTGATAAAAAAATTAAATATTACTTACATTGTTTTTATATGGTAATAGAAAAGAGGAGTGGTACGAAGACAAAGTGTCTGGCTACTGAAGGCATTCTGTATCACGAAATTTTCAAGATCTGTGCATTACTAGGAATATTTGGAAAGCTGGATCCTGTATCACTAGTGTTCGAAGGTGAAAGTTTAATGGATTTTGAAATTGACTCATGCACCAAAATAACAATCAAAGATGTGCATAACATTGTGGACAAAATGAAGCGGCTGGAATTGACAACCTGCTAAGATTTTTCACTCTCATATTGGGAAGGATGTAAATACGTAGCTACACACAAGTATAATAGAGGAGGTCACAAAAACGATAGTCAGAGACCAGAGAGTACTATACATTCCAGATGAACAAGATACGTTGTTGCCATATTGACTGCATTGAAAATGTTGGAAATAAATTGAAACTAAATGCTGTTGGTCTTATTGACGTGTTAACTACATTTTGTAGATCAGGAGTTCGATGTTGTGCTGGATAAAATCCCTTGTCCTATAATAGATAGGATTACTTTGATTATTATTATTATTATTATTATTATTAGTAGTAGTAGTAGTACATGTACGTTTTTAAAGGTGCTTTGTGGTTAGCTGTATGTTAATGAGGTCACTCAGACTCATGAAAATGGAAGAGTTGGGGGTTTTTTGGGAGATCGTTTTTATATCAAGGCTTAAAATGAATCTCCTTCCTGCAAGACCTTCAGTCAATTTGTGATTATGAGGAAGGATTAAGCGTACTATAAGATATTTTCTGTCATTTGCATGGGAATTATTCACTGAATCAGTTGATAAATATCTCGATGAAGCTAGGACTTTAGACCAGGAATGTCTATTTATCTTGCATTTAGAAGATGGATCTCTATTCACATCCTTTTATATTCAAGAATTTAGGAATAATAATTATTCAGATCAGATCAATCCATTATTATATTGTAACTTCTTAACCAATAACGTTTTGCTGTTAAGCTACATTTGTACCTTAGTTCTTGTTGCTATTGGATTCCTTGTCTTATCCCTGAAGATCTTATGCCATAACACTTAGATCATTAACTTTGCTTTCTATCCTTGGAGTTTAGAAAAATAGACCTTTTGTCGCTCTGCTATCACTTCAAAATGTCCCATGATGAACGATACGATGCATGGAAGCTGGGGAAAGAATGGAAGAATTCAAATCTTTTATGGTGTCTTACTTTTAAAAATCTGCTAAACCTCCACTGATAGCTGAAATAATTTTTCAAAATATTTTTGAGGTATATAAAAAAAGGAATGACCTAACAATTGTAAGCTTGTATGTCTGGATCAACATCAACTGTTGAGAAACCATTTTCAATGCTTTGTTTTATGTTTTTTTAACCATCGACTGTCTTAAATATATAGTGGATCATTGATAGAGTGATGAAAAAACTCCAGCCTTGAGATAAAGTCACTACAAGATAGAGGACAGGAGACATAAAGGTCACTTGATACATCTTTTGCAAAGAAAAACCAAAAAGGTTTTCAATATTGAACCTCAATAATGACTACGAGAAAACGTGCATCCAGATGGCTGGCATCAGTGATCATTTGCCCAGTTCTTTAAGCCAGAAGATGTAAAAGAATACGAATTTATTTACTAAAAGAGTTTATAATGAACCCTACAAATGTTTTGTTAGGTAATTCTTGTTTGTAGATGAAGAGTTTTATCTGTTTACTAGACTGATAAGGCTAGCAACTTACCTAGTCATTGCATTTTGAAACATTTAACTAAAGATAATCCATGAATAACATGTAGCTTTTATTTAGTACCACTACCTTGCTCAGAACAAGGCTTATAACATATGAAACTAACAGGCAAGTCAGAAGTCTTTGGGAAAACCCATTAAGAAGACTGAAATATTGTCAAAAAAAGTGAGAAGCAAACTGAGTCTGTCGTTTTAACATACGTAAACAAGTCAAAAACGCCAACAAAGAAATGCCTGAGAAATGTGTACTTTTTCACATTGCAAATTAGATCATTTTTTGGCTACCAGGAAGTTATTGCTTCTGGGAATGCAAGACAACGACCTTTTCTATATTCCACATTGAAGAATACGGATGTTTGATGCGCTGTAGTTGACATACAATGTTTGAGTTTGTGAATGAATAGGAAAAGAAAATTAATATCATCGTAGACCAATTAATTCGCTTTCGCCAAAAACGCCTCAAAATTCACTATTGACTTATTCTTATCAAGATATCTTACGGACGATATGCCGATTTCATGCATAGAATTGGTCTTAGGGACAATCCATTTTGTCGTTGTGGTGAAATTCAATCCCATCAACACGTATTGATTTGCCAACTGATAGGTATTCGAGGTGATATCAAAACTGTTGATGAGGACTTCCGTTTGTGGCTCAATGACAATGTCTTAGATATTTAGCATTTTTTTTGTTGATCATACGCATATATATATATCTTACGTTGGAAAAAAGGTGATGAAAATGCAACCGCCGGGGAGAAGAAAGCGAGGACGTCCAAAAAGAAGATTCTCTAATAGGATCAGGGAGGATATGGAAATGTTTGGCCTGTCAGCGGCAGACGCTGCTGACAGAGGGAAATGGCGAAAGAGAGTCCTCTGTGGAAAACCCATTTAAATGGGAGAAGCCGAAAGAAAGAAGTTCAAAAAGTCTTCGTGATACTATTTCAAAGCATAGTTTCAACCAACAATTCTATGTGCAACATCATATTGAACTCACAGGTGACTCGCGTATCAGTAAAACTTTGATTAAAAGTGGTATTAGTACAAGGCTTTAAATTCACTTATCCGTTTATTATAATATAGCACTACATTAATCATCGACTTAAATTTGCCGTGAATATCAGTCGACGCTGTCAACAACTTTCATTCCACTTAATCCATCTTTGATGACAAATATTTTTGTTGTCTTCAACTGAACCACAAAGCGAGCTGAGGTTAATTTCAATGTATCTCTTTAGGGGTGTTGTTTCCTTACAAAGAGTAGGGAAAATATTCACAACACGCTGCATGACCTCTTCTTCAGCCCAAAGGGGGCATTGTGGAATGATTATCCTTATCATCATCATTATTCCCATTTCAAGTTATCAGAAAGAAATGTTAATAGAAACTGAAAAGTTTAACTAACGTATTCATCCCGATAAGCGGATTTCCGCTTATTAGCGTCTCTAACGTTACTTTTTCGAGCCGTCAATTTGGGAAGTTGAGTCAAGTTAACGGACAGAATATGGAAGATGGGCGGCCACTGTTGCCGCTACCTTGAAATTTTTCAGAAATAAATTTTGTGTTTGTTTCTTACTGTAGCATCTGCTCAAGCCATTAATAACTTTTAGTTTCCAACGAGGTAAAAGTGAAAATACAAGGAGTTTTAAGTCCACCATCAACTGTCAAATTCATTATTTTGTCAGTACCTTTGCAGTGTCAACACTTTTCAGAACATTCCAGATGATTTTCGAATATTCCTCAGGTACATGACTAACTGCTTCACCTTCTTTCTTCCTTTTGTACGCAGCAACGACAATTCTATCAATCGCATTTTCTCCTTCGTGTTTTGTTGCAGGTTTTTCTACAGTTAAAGGTGTCCAACTGTTCCCATATACGATTTCTGCTTATGAAAGTAATGTTTTCAATAGCTCTGCTGTACTTTTTTTTCATCTCTATCAATCCTACTAAGGATTCCCTCCCAACGAATTCTTGAGCCTCTTGGGCGTGGGGTGGGGTGGTGGTGTTAATTAGGACAATACGGTATTTGGACAATCAACTTTTGATGTTGGGTTTTGTTGAAGATGTGGCGCTTTTGAAAATCTGGCCTACCCAGGTGACTTTGTCAAAATCAATGCAGGGGGAAGCATCCAACATTTTTGGGGCAAAGTATCATCTTCAGTGGACCATCAACGCGCCGAGGGAAATTAAATAACTTGACAGATGACGCAAACTATGATTTTAGAAGAAAGAGAGGGCAATGATTCTGTTTTAAAGGGGTTAATTGTAGGGAATGCACGAAAACGGGTTTGTGCATCTTTTGACAAGGCAGTGCGGTGACGAGGAAAAAGCTTGATGTATTTACACAAACATAATGCCCTGATATTGATAATATTGTTCACCAAGATTAGAAGGTGCATCAGTTGTAAAAAAGCCGTATGAGAGGTTCTGTTTCAATACAAGGAAATTCTTCGTCAAATACGTAATTTATTGTAAACCAACCATTAATGTTCATCCACTGAAAACTGAACACTTTTCCAATCAGTTCTGTTAAAATGGAAAGATGATTCTCATAAATGGGCATTGTCTGCTCTGACCTGCGTAATCAAATGACTTACGTAAAAAATATTCAAGTCTGCGTTTTGCCTCAATAACTTGACCACCTCCACACCTTTGGAATGCAAAAGTAGTGGTTGTATCTTCCACGATTGAAGATCGCATATCAATTTGATTATTTTTGCTTGACATTTAATGGTTTAATCTTTTTCAGTTCAACCTCCACCATTTTTAAGTCCTGTGAAGTGTTACACACCATTTGTTGTTTGAAGTCAAATTTAATCGCTTCATTATTTCTTACTATATTCAACTGAAATTGTTGTTGAAAGTCAGTACAACATTGGGCTTCTCACTTCCGAGTCTTTAATATAGACCCCCAAATCTTGAAAGAAGCTGCTTAAAATTAGCGTGGTAGAACGTGGTACTTACTTGTAGGTTACTGGAGAGACACGCTACTTTTTGTTGAAGGTGCGCGCTGCAGAGTACATGGCATTCTAAACTACATTGTATCAACATTTTAAAGTTACACCACTTAGATCTAAGTACAAGAAATGTTCTGTTCAGTTGTTCAATTACCAGACTTGTATAATGACAACTTACACAGAAAAAAACAACAATGTCATCTTGCTGATCCGTCCATTTCAGTTCTTTCAAAAAAAAAGCTGCAGAAAATAATAGATTATAGCAAGGCATAACTTTAGCGCATGGTAATTTCGGGATTTCAAAGGTATCAAGGGACTGAATAAAAAAGTATAATATTGAGAAATCTATAAATACTGCTAATAACGATGTAATTTAAGAGGAAGTATTAGACAGATTTAAAGAAATTATTCAAAGCAAGATTGTACTCCATCACATGCAACAAGACCCTAAGTACACCTACCAAACCTTCTCCGATGTCCCTTATACGCTGTACGTACTTTTACACTTACGTTACTTCATTGCTATAGGATGCTTTTAACCTTAATCTAAGTTTTCCGAATTTCTGAAGGTGGCTAATATGGTCATATTTACCCAACAAAGGACATTCTATTAACAAGAAGTACCATAACCTTATTTACCTTTAAGCTCCCTGTCTAGTAGAACATAATTTTCATACCAAAAATCGTCCTGTTACTTGCTCTTCATCTCTCACTCTTTATCAACATGATCTGCTTAACGTTAGTTCAACAGTCAAGCAACAACAACAACAACCCAAAACTTAAACAAATGTGTCGTCTGAATAACTTGTCTCCAATGTGGGTAAAATTTCATCCAAATCACCGACCACAACAAAATAAATAAAAGTGCAGAAGTTGAAACAAAACTTTTCTTTTATATGGCGATTACATCCACAATAAAAACATTTTAACTGTCTAACTAACAAGGGTTAAGAATTGCAGTTTTATTCACACTTGAACTGTCATTTCACATCGATTATTTCTAATCGAATTACATAATGTTGCAGTGTAAAAAGTTGTTTTACTATTTTTTAACTGCCCTACATATCGAATAAAGAGGCCGCAATAGCAGCTTTATGTACACATTTTTGGGAATTATATTTACATAAATAACTAAAAAGTTCAGCTAATTACTGGCAACTCCCTTCCACGTATCGCGAGTGTAAACGAATTAAGTTCAATGAAAACTTAAGAATCACTATGAAGCAAATGACATCATTTCCTCTTGAAATTGTAGGGAGGGGGCGGCTTGTGTGTGTGTGTGTGTGTGTGTGTGTGTGTGTGTGTGTGTGTGTGTTCTGACATTTGATAAAATACGTGGTTACTAATTATACGTTATACGTGCTTGAAAATGTTTACCTGAATGGTTGGTGTGATTGAGTTAAAAGGTGTGTGCAAAAAAGGAGGGCTAAATATTTATCAGAAACTGACAATCAGGCTGTGTTAATTACTTGAACGTCCCTAAAAATCTCGAAGGAAAAGAAACACACCGTTATTTTCATAACGACAACGTGCTGCCAAGTGATTTTTACTCAGGTCTATAGTTGGAGAAAAAATCAATAAAGTTCCTGATAGCAAAGATATTGAATTTGGGGTCAAATCAATTCTCTTTTCAAACCGCACACACACATGATGTAACATAAAAGCTAGAAGGGGCAAAATTATCAGGATCATCTAGCACAAATGTTGTAATTGTTCACTAATATCTTATATAAATTGTCTACTATAAATAAGACGAAAAAATAGAGTCCAATGGATAAGAAACAGTAAAGTTTCATATCGTGAAGCTTGCATCAGTCAAACAAACCCTTTTAAAAACAGCAGTAGATTGTTAAGATCATATTGCTTGATTAAATAAAGTAAGACTGTGCATTACATTTAAACTGAAAGAAAAACAAATCGAAACTACACCCCTAAAACCTGTTCATTTTACAGTCATGTACACAAACGGTGTTAGCACCAAGCTATGAGGGTGTACACAGCCCCAGCTCAATGGCAACAAAAGGAAAGTATTAAGGGAAGTAGCCTTTACACAAAAACAGATGCAAAATTTACAAGTTAATACAGAGAATCTGAATTTTCCTTCCGTTGTTAGCTGAAATTTATGTTGAATTTTTCCTAAACGCTACTAGGTGGGGTATAAGTTTTCTAACTCTCAGCAATTGAGCGTAGAAAAAACAAGACATTTCGTAAAAAGTCGAATTCGAACAAACATTTAGTGAATCTCTTCACCATTTGTTCTATTATTGCTACTAATATTACTATTAATACTAGTAATCAATATTACTATTTGCTTTGATACCGATGAGTTGGAATACCTTTATATTGAAGGGCCTCTGTTGCATTTCTTGCCACTCTAAAGACTACATGTGATTACATGTGCTCAGTCTCCACCTCTGTGGTTGTCATTTCCTTAATTCTTTATAACATGGGGTATCAATCCTATTGCCCTGTTACTGGGGGTTTAGTATACTTCGAAAATTCTTTGTAGTACGGGCACCAGAACCTTTATTATTATCATCATCATCATTATTTATTATTATTACAATTACATTTTTATCATTTCCTTTAATCGCGGATCTTTCCTGTCCAAGCGGCTTATATCTAAACTTTCGATTGAGGTTGACAAAGAAAACTTACCTCCAATCTATAAACAAACAGGCGACTAATAACTAATGACAACATAAGCCCGAATGATCTCAATCATACCACCAAACACGGGAGGGAGGGGGTAAGGGTGAGAAGACCTAAACATCTGAACAACGGATTAAATCCCCAAACCGTTGGTGTCCCGAAAACTTACATATCTTTATTGTTTCTAATACGCTGATATCATGTAATATAGGTCTTATCGGGCTCGTCTCAAGTTACTTAACGCAGAGTTGGAGACTCTTGCTCTGGTTACTTCACCCACAAGTGGTAAATCTGTTACTTCCATGATTCCACAATTTTGCGACTTCTATCTTCGGACCTCTATATACTTTTTTTCGTATTCCTTTCCTACTATTATCTTTGGAACAAAGGGGCTTGTAATTATTATCACCATGATTACAACTCTTGTCATTTTAAGTATAAGAATACTTTTATGCAGTATTTAAAACAACTGTTGGCCTTATAGTATTGGTGTATTCTTGTATCCCTTAAGCTAAAAGTTTTTATTTGATCCTTGTTGCCTTGTTGGTGATCTAGCGCTTAATTTATCATTATTTAGGTTATCCTTGCTTGGCATTTATCTCTTACCATCGAGCGTAATCAAATCTGTTATTGCCAATAGTAAAAAGTATTTGGAAGGCTAGACAAATTCGCGAAACCACAACTTGTGTTAATTTACAAAAGTGTTATCACTGAAGTAAACCAAAAGAAATGATACTTCAATCAAAGATCTCTTCGCTTCGATAATGAGTCTAATTTGACCTGTTCAAAAAAAATTCTACCAAAGTTAAAATTAAAATGACATGGTTAGTATCAACTCTAGTATACTGTCTGAAGTCACTGCCTTATTTATATCAAAAAGCATTTTCCATTGAAGAAACGAAACAACACTAAAAATATTCATTTTAGATAAATTTTCTATTTTCCATCCATGCGCAACTTCCCAAAATAGAAATAATTTTACCTTAGTTTCTAGTTAAAAAATACTTTGCATTTCCTGTAGAGTCAGTCAAAATTTGTGATTCCTAATATTTCTTTTTAATTAAGAATTGTCAACAAGAGCAATGCTTATTATGTAATGCCCAGACAAAAACCTGCTGTTTTCCTACCCATCTGAGTTCGAAATCAGGTGTTATTCTTTCTTTCCTTAGGTTACTCGTGCAAACTTGGATTTCAATTTGATTCCTGGAGAGCAAGTTCAGATGTTAATAGCTCAAAAGATCTAACGTACGGCTTTAATATTCACGTGATAGTCATTCGAATAAGATCTAGTTCCACTCTGTTTTCAACAACGGGGCTGAAATCTGATTTCAAACCCAAAAGCCGCTTTTGGAATTAGAGTGCCACTTTCCAAAGAATCAGTATGACAAAGCGGATACCACAACTCTGAGCGGGGTATAGCTACTGCGTGGGATGGGGGGTGTCGAAGTGAAGTATAGCTCAACGAGATTTACCATGTCAGTTCAAATGATAGCCAGTCGCATTAAAATGGGCAAATCAACGAAAAATACTGAAAATGGTAAACAAGTATTCCAAACCTATTGAGCGGGATCGGTATTTCCAAGATAATCGTTAGGACTTGATCAAGTCCCACTCTCATTTCTTTACGACATCGTCTCTTTTGTCAGTACACAAAAAGACAGGGACTTTCATCAAAGATTTTTGAAGTAAAAGAATGCTAATTGAACAAATACGATGACGCACTAAAGTGACAAGATAAAAATTCCCATTTACGCAACAGAATAAATGGAAATTACTTTGTTGCATACGTTAGTTCACAATCTAACAGACTACGTAATGTCTGATTCTAAGTTTTCAAATATCTTAGTGCCTTTTTAACACTATATTGACTTGGACAAGCTAACCTCAATTCATGCTTACTACATAAAACCTCAAGTGGATAAAGTGTGCAAAGGCCAACTGCTGAAGTCGGGAGGTGGGTGGGTGGGGGTATTTCCCCAGAGCCTCAGTTCGCTGTGCAAAAAAATGTAGCTTGATGGTAATCGACGAAAATAATGACAAAAAATAGCAAAATATAGGATCAACTTTGTGATGTACGTGGAATTCTGTCTCCTACTAAGAAGTTCTGGTTGAGAAATACTTTGCAAAACCCCACCGGTGGTAGGACTGCATCTTCTCGTACCAGAGGAAGCTACTGAACTGGGGGCATTAATCTACAGTCTATACAGTTTGCAGAATGTACAACATTAAGAACATAGCTAGATACAGGATTCCATTAGGATTAAGTTGGTCGACAAATTCTCAGTCCGCTTCTGCGAGGGCAACGTTTGTTATTGCAGGAACACTGAGGCTGTGGCTGTCTATTGGTACCAGTACTGAAAAAAACGACTGCTACTAAAACTCTTTCTTATCAAAAGTACAAATAAGAATTACAGGGAGGTTAAAACGAATTTCTGGTGCTTAAACAACGAAAAATATTGCACGGAACATACCAGATTAGCGTTTGTAATACTTTTAATACGAAATGATTTCAATTTTCAAAAAACTACGGTAAAAACATACTATGCTTGAATCGCCCAGACGAGCGCTAATCTAAAGGCATGCTTTTTATAGTGGGTATGGTTTATGACACTTTGTGTTAACTGGGTTAGTTTTTAGGGGTGGGCGGGTGGGTAGAGTACGTTCCTATTTGGTTAAACCACTAAATTGAAGTTTATGTTACCGACATTTTTGCTTATAAGAATGGCTTATGTTGAAGAGGAACATACCACACTGTTCTGCGTATCATTAGTCGGTTTAAGTCCTAAAAATGCGGTAAAATCAACCATACTCGGTGGTCTGCTTGGCGTAGCTTCTTCTTGGCAAAGCCTTTCAATATTTTCTTTACTATCCAACAAAAAAATACTGTGTCGCTTCACAAAATCGCGACACCACGCGTAGCTTGCTCGAAAATTAGTTCCGTGTGTACCTGCCACATCCTGCACTATTCTTTTCACATTCCCTAATTTAAGGCACATATTCCCAGTTGCTTTTTGAACTTCTTCAATTTTATTTAATATTTCTTGTTCCAGTTCGATCGTCACAGTAGAGCTGTCCGACTCTTCACTTAACCAGGTATGAAGGGTGGATTTCGGAATAGAGAACTTTCGAGCGGCAGTAGAAATCGAATTTCCTTCAAGTACAAAGTCCACTGCTTCCTTTCGCTGAACATTTGAGTATGAGCCATAGCTTTTTCGCAATTTATAAGGCGAGCCGTAATGTTTCATGTACTGCTGTCTGTACCATTCCTCCTGTTCAATCCAGTCATCGATATGCAAAAGTTCATCGAAATCAAAACTAAGATCTGAATACAATGAAAAAAAACAACACCAGAAAATAAGCTATAATATGCTTACCAAAATATGGGGATATAGTAAGTTCTATAAACGACTAATATCAGACGGGTGCTGGAGAAGGATGTATATAGTATAAGTATATAGTATATGTATATGTACATAGGGGCACTGATCATTTTGTCCCACTCCACTCAACTCGCTACTTTCAGCTCTTCATTCCAACGCTGTTATGGTTTCACCTGTACGGAAGTATCTACAAAAGCATAATTTCTTCCCCCAAAATATCCGAGTTAGGAACTCTCTTAATTGAGGTGTTTTTCTTTTAGTTACGACCTAAAATTTTGAAGTCTTCAGTGAGTTCATTTCTCTCATGTTCAATTCTCCTTCCTTCATTATCTTTTAAGGTGAGTAGCTTATTAAAAAAAAAAGAAAAACAAACAAACAAACAAACAAACAAAAAAGGTAAAAAAGGAACCAATTTTGATTCACTCATACTGACGGCGAAATGGTGAAATTCTGATAAGTTGAGGTGGGGGTGGAGAGGGTGGTGAGCACAAATTTTGATCTCCACCATGGTGGCACTGGAAAACAAGATCATGCACTAAAAAGAGCTCATGATATCTTAATTAAGAAAATGTCCACACCCCTTAAAACAATCTATAACAGAACAGGGCAAAGAAAACAAAAAAAAATTCATGGTGATTAACGGTGATTACATTATTCAAATATCACACTAAATCACTCATATCATACATCTAACTATTATTCAAATATAGTTGCCAACTAGCAGACATAAAATCTAGAAAAATTCTTAAGTAAGTCAAGGTGTTCCTATTTGGGACGTACATTGTCGGGGGAAATGTCGACTCACACCAAGACTGATGGTATTTGGGTCGTTGTTCAACACATGCATAAAAAATATAAATATATTCATTTCTCTAACCTTCGCCTTCCACTTTGATACTGATGCACTTGTTAGTATTAGGCACTCCAGATTCTGTGCATGCGATTTGTGGCTCTTGAGAACAACCTGGCAAGGGAGACGTTTTCCATGAATACATTGCGTCGGGCCGAGCCTCTGTATCTTCACTCGAAAAACTATCCGAAGTTCTGTTCCTCACCACTATTTTTCCATGATCGTTTGTGTAGTTGTCAACACCATCGAATGCTGCATTTGCATTAGGGCTGTTAGAATAGCATGTTGGTAAAAGCTCATTCATCTCTGGTTTGATTTTAGGTCGTGGGGGATCAAGTGAACTGGTAGAATTTGTGGCAGCTAAGTAAAGAAATACAAATAGAACTAACTACTCACTTTTACAACATATGCTAGCCATATATTAAAAGTACACAACATAAATAATTAAGGAAAAGCCGATGCATTGATGCGAAAGTTTTCCGAAGGATGAAATATACTAGAAAAGTTAAATAAATTCATTTTCTAAAGTCTGACCCAAAGTAATGAAGCTAATGACTTTACGATGAAGTTGAATATTATAAAAATATGACCCAAATATTGTAATCTTGAGTGTTCATCTTGTCTCAACTAAGCCTCACAGTATACTTAGATATAAGCATCGCATCTCTTACTGGACACAATTAATAAGTGCATCGGCACTCAATCGATCCTATATGTTAATAATACAAAGTAACAATCATCAAGTCCATCCCTTGTTATACCTTCTCTTTTCTTCCAATTAATTAACACAGTGTTGATATTTCAGAAAGCAAAACCGTATCATGCAACGCATATTATTCTGTTGGAGAACCCATGTCCCCTCCAAATAACTAACTAAATAACAAATAATAATAAAGAATAACTAACGAAATTACTAAAAAATTAGATAAAAAGATGCAAAAATAATAAATCATAAAAATACTAAATAAAGTAGGCGAGTCATTATGTTTTGAACCTACATCGCTTTCGATGCCCTTTTTCTGGTCGAGTAGCGATATCTTCATGCAACCAATTATGAACTGTGCTTTTGGGAATTCCAAATTTTTTGGCAGCAGCTCGTGCGCTAAATCCTTGTTTGACAAATTCAATCACGTCCAGGCAAAGACTCTTGGGATATGTTCCTCTATGTCTACGAATTTTCTCACCTCCGTGTGCTGGACCTAAGACGCAACATTTTTAAAGAATAAATGATTGTTTAAATGCAGGAACAAAAATTGAAAGCCAAAACATATCAAAATTCGACAGGTGGGCATTTTCTTGCAAAAGCGTCCAGGGGTCTAATTCAACAGTATGCTTTTTTTATGGCACTGTCAATTCTTTGAAACACTATAAATGTAACTATTAAGCGTTACCCGACAGCAGTGTTTTTACGTAATAATATAATGGTTAAAAAAATCCCCTCCATCCTGTTGCTGGTTTCCGTGAAATCAGTCGACATTAAATGGGGCCTGAAGGGAAAAAGGCACAGCGGAACTGGTAAGAAAATGTGAAAATTGATTATCTAAATTACAAAATAAAATCAGAATAATTCTGTTTACTTAATTAGCTAAATTACTAATTCAATAAACAGAATGTAATGGGGCACATGAGAGTCTGGGCTTAATGGGGGTTTCCTTAAGAAGTAACACATTTGAAAGCTTACAGAAAGATGAAAAGCTGGAGAACTGCTTGCAGACGATGATGGGGCTCCATATAAATGCCCAAACAGATTATCATACGATCCATACGATCTCCTTTTAGGGCAGCTAGAAACATCAGTATGGTGTAGGGATCACCATGAAGAAGAACTTCGAGTCGTCAGTGCAGGGAATATGAGAGTCAAATGAGAGCCAAATGAGAGCGTGTGGTGATGTTAAAGGTGGGTGGTAAACAATTCAATGCTGCCATAATTCAAGCTTATGACCCAACCGAAGACCACTCAGATGAGAAAATTGAACAATTTTATGCTGACATTAAGGATGGCTTAAAGCAGGTCAAGAGTAAAGATATGGTGACAAAAATGGGCGACTTCAGTGCTGTGGTAGGTTCTCAGGTGACACCGGGTTGGAGAGAAAAATGACGGAGGTGATAGACTTGTGCAGTTTTGCAAGAACAGGATCTGGCCATTTGTAGCATCCAAGGAGACTGTACATCCAGAAAAGTCCTGACGGGCTAACAAGAAATCAGACTGATTCCGTTCTGAGAAGGAACCGCTTAAAAATCATATGAAAATTGTTACAACTTACCATGGTCTTGGCATGTCTGCTGACAAGCTGTTAATAACTAAAATGACACTGAAGATGAAAATATCACGTCGGAAGAAGTCAGTTAAATATGACCTATCAACCTTGAAAGGAATCAGTACAAGCAACATTTTACAGTGGAAGTGCAAAACCAACATGACTAGCTTATGATAAAAGAGGAAAACCCTGAAGAAAACCCCAATTTTGTTTTGGAAGTTATAAAAACCAGTATCCATACCGCTTCTTCGAAGATGCTTTCAAAATCAGATAACAGCAAGGAATGAATGATACTACATATCCTCCGAAAGACGGATGAAACAAGGAAAAACAAAAATACCCCAGAATACAAAATCAGTGGTGCAAAAACAAAATATCTTTGCAGACAGAGAAAAGAAGAGTGGTATAACAGGTTATGTGCTGAAGTAGAACGTTTGGAAAAAGGCCACAAGTCAAGGGAGCTATATCAGAAAAATAAAGGCAAAGCAAAATATATAAGAAAGTACCCACCACTGGATGCATCAAGGGTAAAGATGGAAATATACTGTTTGACAAAAAACCTCGTAATTACGAGATAGGAGGAATATATCAAGAAAATTCACGATGATCCAACGAGGGGAGAACAAGTGGCAGTAATTGGGGACGTTTCTCAAGATCTGGTCAAGGAAGAAATTCTGGCAGAAGTACACTCCAGCTGTGAAATGATGTCATATCAGAACATCTGAAAGCACTAAGCGAAGACAGCAGCCTTGATGTTCTAGTTTATGTGCGCAGGTAAAAGTATGGCACCGGTTATACACCCAAAGACGTACTGCTCTCAGCCTTTGTGAAATCACCAAAGAAGCAAAATGAATGTCCAGAACACAGAACAATCCGTTTAATGTCACACACCATGATGACCATTTTGAATATGACCTCCAGACGTTTACCTGGTACCAAGGAAAAGGAAATTGGTGAAATACAGTCAGGGTTCAGTGAAAACAAAAGTATAAGAGCGGGAATTATCAACTGGAGAATGATTCTAGACAAATAATTTTTTGGTTTTAACGTCATTTCCCCCCAGCAACTGTGGCTCAGACGGTGCCCTTCAGAGGGACTTTTGTTTTGGCAGTGAGGAGTTTTATGGCTGGATGCCCTTCCTGACGCCAACCAATGGCCTTTTCTTTTGTACAGTTCGAAATTCTACTCGCCCGCTCGAGAGATCGAACCCGGAACCTCCTGGTTACTGTCCAACTGCATGAGAGTGATTCTAGACAAATACCTAGAAGTAAGCAAAGACAAATATATGCTACATAGATTACAAGAAATGGTTGGATAGAGTTTGTCATAACAAACTACTAGAAAACCTGGATGCTCTACATCTGGACATAAATAATCTTGGCATCATAATTAACCTTTACATGCAACAATCTGCTTGTATTAAATTGAAACAAGACGAGATACGAAAGACTTTTCCCATCAAGAGATGGGTGCGGCGGAAACTGTGTGCTGTCCCGAAAGATATTTTGTGAGGAGAGCAAGTTAGGTGTAAAGATAGGTGGCCTCAATATGTCAAATCGGAGACATGGAGATGGCACTGCTCTACCAGCAGAATCTGAGGAAGCACTTCAGAATATAGCGAATATTGTAAAGGCAAATAGCTAAGCAAAGGGATTTGAACATTAAGAAGACTAAAACCATGGTTGTGAATAAGAACGAGATCACATCTACAGTACGCATTCTGACGGTTGACAGTGTAGAGCTGGAGCAGCTATACACATCGAAATATCTGCGAGTGACTATCAGTGGTGATGACTGATCTGAAAAAGTGATCTTTAAAAGTATTGAAATCACGCAGTAAGGCTTTGTAAATATGAGGTGATAACAGCGAG
This sequence comes from Morbakka virulenta, assembly GCA_003991215.1. Classification (NCBI taxonomy): domain Eukaryota; kingdom Metazoa; phylum Cnidaria; class Cubozoa; order Carybdeida; family Carukiidae; genus Morbakka; species Morbakka virulenta. The sequence continues at coordinate 940,226 of RDPX01000056.1, forward strand.
CCTCTTCACTATTGTATGCAAGTGAGACGTGGATGTAAAAGAGGATGGTGAAAATACCCTACACTGATCGTGTGACAAATGCGGAGGTGCAATGGCGTGTCAGAGTGAGGAACCCAGGATTGCAAGACAAGGTCAAGAAAAGAGAGCTGTAGTATTTTGAGCAGGTGATGAGAAAAGCAGTACTGAAGAAACAATTCTTGGGAGGAAAAATGGAAGAAAACGGAGGAAGGGACAAGATAGAAGAGATGCAAGAGAGAAGAAAAATCAACTTGTTAAGTAAGAAACTCCACAGTGTCTTCTTAAGTAAAACTGAGTTTACAAACACGCGGAGTTTGTATTGGCCGAAATATGGTGACTTCACAAAAGCTACCGATGGCACACGAATGGGGGCACAATAACAAGCTATTATAACACGGTCCATTAGACACCATATAAACAAAAAAACAACATTTCACCACACTGCAGAATATGAGGAGAACGAGAGGAGGCAGCAGGTCACCTGGTCTCTTAAGGTAAAAATAATATAATAGTAATTGTAATAATAATAATAATAATAATAATAATAATAATAATAATAATAATAATAATAATAATAATAAACAAAGTTCATGTCCAGCATGACAGCCCGCACAGGGAGATGGTATTCACCTGCCGGACGAGAAAACTTAACCCCGGCTACCGACCAGTAGCTCTAGAGGTTAAGCACCGTCCTCAATATGTTGGTAGTGCTAATGATGGTAGATGTTTGGAGTCCACCCAAGACATCAGGGATGCCCAACTCTTTCAAACTGCGCTCCAAGCGCTTCGTCACCACTCCTAAGCTTCCCACGACGATTGGGACAACGCTGGTACATACACTATGTAACTTTCGGATTTGTTGGGCCAAGGGAGAATACTTAGTGATCTTTTCTTCTTCTTTAGCTGTCACATTTCGATCGGAAGGCACAGCAAAATCTACAACCAGCCATCTCTTCTTAGTGCGGTCA
>RDPX01000056.1:964326-981037 GCA_003991215.1 Morbakka virulenta
AATCTGGACAGTATTGGCAGCTGTATGCAGAATAGGAGGCTTCGTTGGTTTGGTCATGTGGAGAGAATGGACAAGAATGCTTGGACAAGTAGATGCAGAGCAATCAAGGTGACAGGAACCACTGGCAGAGGAAGACCAAAGAAAACATGGGAGGAAGTGATAAGGATGGATCTGAAAGAAAAAGGTGTCAGCAGAGACCTGGTGAAGGATAGGATAACTTGGAAGTCAATTTCAAGAAATCGTCCAACACATGCTAGCATGTAAAACGGACGTTAAACCGAATATGATGATGATGATTCCCAATCAAAAATGTGATTTGTACATATCAATATTTCACCATTTTATGACGCTTGAGTGTCACCTTTTTCAAAGGCTTGTGCTCCTTCATCCTTTGAAGCAAGAAGCACTTTGATTCACCAATGTTAAGGGGCAGATCAGTCCTTAAAATGTAGTTTGTAAACTACACTATTTCTCCCTTTAAGTGGACTTGGTCCCTTCGTTTTGACAGTATCTTCCTTACGATGTATGCTGCATAGAAAGAACAGTGAGTATTGTGTCGTCTTAAGAGTTCCCTAAGGGTGCAAAAGCTAGGCTGATCTTAACAATCTGTACAACCCTAAGCTCATAACCCAATGAGACAGTCTAACTGACGCAGGTGTTGTATGAACCATTCCATTCCATTCTGGGAAAAAACAAACAGCACTCCTGCCATAACGTAACATCTAAATTTGAGTGACAATGTCATGTAGGGCAATTTATTAACAGGGCAATAATTTGAGAGTGGCTTCTGATTATGAGGGTCTTAACCTTCAGAACCCATGTATATATTAGATAGGTTATTTATTCAATGGGTAGTAGGGTCAAAACGTAACAAGGTCAGTGGTCTGATCCAAGAGTGTGGTGAACTATTCACTTTTGTAAGACACCCAAAGCTTAGCTTGTTCGTGTGACAGTACTTGCAAGGGCCCCTTCCTCCAAGTACTGTCCAAAAGTGATAGCCAATGGCGGACCCTTCAGAAAACTGGTGGAAAAGGGAGGTGAACTATGACTTCACCTGCTGTAGATTATGGTTCTTGAAGTAGATATGCTAAAGCCACTAAGTAAAATGGTCTGCCTGCCTGACAAAACATACATTTTAGCTCATATTTGACTGGTGATTATGATTTTGTTTGGGCAAATAATTGAATAAAATTTGAGAATATAAACTACCTTTGTACTCTTATTATGAACCTCTATTTCTCTTTGTCTTTGTTGTTTTGTAAAAGTTATTTATCTCAGCTGAGTGAATGTTTCATCGCCATTGCCTCAGCACCGTCGGCCATTTTGTCAATTGGAGAACCCAATGTCTATACTTAAATTGCTAAACTTTATTTACATATCTGTTGGTCCAAGAAATACGTTCAACAGTAACAGGAAAAAATAGTTTACAGTTTTTAAAGTTAAATTTCATGATGTAGTGTTCATCAAATGTGTGCTTGAATATCATCAGAAAGTTCACGTTTTCATCTTTAAGTTGCAACATAGTTTTTACAATACAGTTATATTAGCTGGCAGATGAATATAAAACGCATATCCCTGATGCACAATGATACAGCCTCCACACCAATCAGTGTTTTTGCCTAGACAAGAATTCTGCAAAGTAAGAACTGGATGCTTAAACTAGTAGTTAAACATGAAAAGCGGAAGAAAGTTTCCTTTATTTCAAATGATGCTTCCAAGTTCTAAGATGCACTTAGAATTGAATCAGTCAATTGCAACCTAAGGTCTTGATAGACAAACCCATAGAAAAGACAAGAAATGTAAAATTGAATGCAAAACCTAAGGGTCTGAAAATTCTTACTGAAAAATGGGGAAACAAAGCACTTCATGGTCAGTACCCTAATCGGGCCAATGACAAAGATATTAACAAATTTCAAACTCATCAATGGTTGGATTCATCTGGGCTCAAACCCAAAACAGAGGGCTTAATTATTGCAGCTCAAGATCAATGTCTCAATATGCAAAATTTTCAGGCCAATGTCTTGAAAACTGGTGATGATTCCTCTTGCAGAATATGTGATCAGTGATTATCGATCATATAGTCTCCTATTGTCCCATACTGGCCCCAACAGAATATCAAAAGTGCCATGGCAGAGTTGGTCAATATATCCACTGGATGTTATGTAAAGAGTTTATACTCCCTCATGATAAATATTGGTGGGAACATATACCACTTTGTGTAACAGAAAACAATTTTATCACAATAGTAACACATCATCAAAGATATTTGAAAAACTTAGTATGTATAAGGATCTTGAAATAGAAAGAGCTGCTTTCTGTATCATTTCAAACGACAACCCGACACCTACCATGGCAAGATAAGGAGCGAGCCTCTCTGTTATGGACCCGAGCAGAGCTAACAGGTACTAGGTCCTTCATTGATGGAACCCCTGGTAAACAGTGGGCCCATTTTTGTCTTTCACAGATATCCACCTATGAAAGACCGGAAAGGAAGGAACAGATCAAGAAAAAGTGGGACAGAAAGAACGCAAGACACCATAAAATGCAAGACATGCAGATTGCCCCTCCAGGACCCTCCATAGGAAGGTCCTTCCTCTTGGGTTGGTCATCAGCCAAGGCTCAAGCACCTCAAGACTATCTGTCCTGCGTGGTTGAGCCCTATAGCCAAAGACCCGACCAAGGAGAGACCAGAGCTCTACATTTGATCTTACCCAAAAGGCCGAAAGCTTAAAGGTACTACACTTAGCTCAAGGGTGACCTGGAGGTAGTCGTCAACAAAATATTGGCTTAGATGCAGAGTTACCAACACTGTAACCCCATAGTAGTGTCAAATAATCTTTGCAAGGCAACCTAGAAGGTCAACATCATGATAGCAAGAATTAAGACCAACACCATAGAGGACACCAACAGATTGATATATGCTGGAGCAGTCATTGTTGGAGAAGAACTTGGCAAACCACAATGTAAAATCACAAGGGATAATAAACCAGCATTGAAGAAACGATTAGAAAATAAGCTGAAAAGATAGAGAAGATCTATCTAAACTGGAGGAGAGCACCAGAGCAAAGAACAAGCCACGGAAATATCTGGTGCAGAAATATCAACCAGATAAAAAGTCAGTTGAAGAGGTTAAAGAAATGCTGAAGCAAAGTATCATTGCAGTGACAGCTAAGATCAGATGATACACTGATAGAACAACACAGTACAGACTGAACAAACTATTTGAGAAAGATCGGAAAATATTTTATGAGATGCTCGATGGAAAGGAACAGGCAGACGCCCAGCCTGCAAAATCTTTTGGATTAACAACTGGGGAAATGCATTCAATCATCAACAGGACGCAAGCTGGCTAAAGGAGATGAATGAAGAGAATACCAGGGATAGAAACTCAGGAAGAAGTTGAAATAACTATAAAGATGGTTCAGAAAGTGTGTGAGGACATGTCACCATGGAAAGCCCCTGGATCTGATGGCGTTCAAGGTTTTTGGATCAAGAGATTCACATCTCTTCATGCAGAGATTGCAGAACAGCTGTGTAAAATAGTGAGGAGATCTAATGTACCATCTTGGATGACAAAGGGCTAAACGATACTCATCCCCAAGGATCCAGTGAAAGGCAATATACCATCCAGTTTCCACCCAATACTATGCTTGTCCCTGATGTGAAAACTGTTGACATCAATGATTAGTGACAAGATATATGAACATCTGACTAAACAGGACCTGTTACCATGGGAGCAAAAGGAATGCACTTGAGGAGGAAGAGAAACTAAGAAACAACTGATTATCGACAAGGCCATGATGAAAGATAGTAAAGTGTGCTTGACCAATTTAGTGATTGGGTGGATCGACTACAAGAAAGCATATGATATGGTGCCTCACTCGTGGATTGAAGAATGCCTGGTGATGTACAAAATAGACTCAAAGGTAAGAAAGTTCATGACAAATATTATGCAAACCAAGATAGCAGTTCTAGAATGCAAAGGAGAATAGCTTGGAGAAGTTAAGATCAGTAGAGGAATATTTCAAGGTGACAGTGTCTCACCACTTCTCTTTGTAATAGTGATGATACCACTGACATCAATACTGAGGAAGACACCACATGAATATGCTTTTAAAAACAAGACAAAGATCAATCATCTCCTCTATATGGACGACCAAAAACTATTTGGCAAATCAAAGAAAGATGTTGTAACACTGATGAACACAGTACGGGTGTTCAGTGAAGACATTGGGATGCATATACCAGTGAAAAATGCTTTTAAATTAAGTGTAAAGACTGGTGATTAAAGACTTAATTTTGTCAGGAATATGATGGTGATTGAGAACAGATGTTATTAGGTTATGATGAACTTCACCAAAAGCATTTTTAGGTCTAAACGAGTAATGACTAAGAAGCAATGATTAGTGCAAGCCTTGTTTATTACATAATAATAATAATACTAATAAAATAATAAAAAACCATGAAGGACTTGACACTTGATATCATTCTTGACACACCCAGAACATATGGAAATGCATATTATGATACAGGGTTGATTAGAGGTGTTACAACTGCTGAGGAACATGAATCAGAGCTTCTTCTTCTTCTGAGTTCCTTATCCTTTCAGGACGTTGGAGATCATAGTCTTTCATCTATTTCTCTCTTTTGTCAGTGCTAAAATTTCACAATCACTCCTCTTGAACTGGAGATCCTTGTTCAAGCTGGTAATGAATTTCAGTCTCTGTCTTCCTCTACTTTTCTTTCCTTCAATCTTCCCTGTTAACACCAAGTTTTCCATTCCTTCACATCTCATTGCATGACCCAGAAACTGCAGTTGTCTTTTTCTAATTACCTTCATCAACTTTCTTTTCATTCCTGCTCTCTCTAATACCACTTTATTGCTCACTTTGTCAGTCCAAGATATTCTAAGAATTCTTTTCAGGAACCACATTTCCACTGCTTCTATTCGTTTCTTCATGCTTTCATTGATGGTCCAAGCATCACACCCATAAAGCAAAACAGACCACACATAACATTCTAGGACTCGAATCTTAGTTTTTACTTGCAGCTGCCTGTTCTTGAAAACTAAACTCATTTTACTAAAAGCATCCTTGGCCAAAGTGATTCGTTTCTTAATTTCGTTCACACATCTTCCATCTGATGTTATCAAACTACCAAGATAAGTAAACTTTTTAACATTCTTTACAAATTCTCCATTGATAGTTAAAGTACACTTTGGGGATACACTTTTCTTTGATATCACCATACATTCTGTTTTCTTGATGTTAATCTGGAGTCCTTTCTTTTCACTTTCTAACACTACTTTATTTAAGATGTTCTGCAAATCCACTTCACTTTCAGCTATCAATACAGTGTCATCAGCATATCTTAAGTTTTTTATGTTTACACCTCCGATTTTCACTCCAGGCATGTTCTTGATACCTCTTAAGATGATTTCACTATACAGATTGAACAGATCCGGTGATAGAACACATCCTTGTCTTACTCCTCGTTTGATTGAAGACCACTTGCTCATTTCTCCATCAACCCTGATAGCTGCCATCTGTTCCCAGTATAAGTTCTGAATTAATTGCAAATCTTTTCCATCAATTTCTAAGTCCTTCAACATTTTAAACAATTCATGGTGCCTCACTTTATCAGAGCACAGCCTTGAATCAAAGTGTGAAATGGATAGTATTGGGATATGCCCATGCAATCAAGAGTGGAGGATGAGCTTGACAAGTTGGACAATCAGGGAATTTGGAAGAAATCCAAATGACTAAGACAAACTCATTACCAAAGATACAAAATTCTAGAAAATATCAGGTTAGTGGAGAAACATTGCTGCAAATGAGATTTCTGGCAAAAATTGAATTAGACCTGGCATCCTTAAATGAAATATCATATCCATTTGCTTGTGTGACTACTGAGTTGTACGTGATAAAGATAAAAAGTGTTATGAAAAATATATGTAAAAAACAACTAAAAACAATAGCTTGAGATCAGCCATTGAAATTTTTAGAACTAGTAATACAAAAAAGGCATCAATAGAACACTGAAAGACCAGAAAGTTACATGCTTAATATGGCATCACAGCAGTATATAATCTGCATGAAATGATTGAGAAAATAAAACAAATTATTCATACAAAACCAGCTGTAATCAGATAGTATGAAAAAAAGAGTCAATTCTACAAGGACAAAAATATGTTTAAAAACATTCAAAAAACTTCTATTGCTCTATAGGCAAAACAAATATTTCAGTGACTAAGCCTCTCACCCAGCAAGTAATCAAACAGTTCTGGGAGAATATCTGCACTGACCCCAAAACCCATAACTTTGATGTCCTATGGATAGAAAGAGAATCTGAAGCTGCCAAGAATGTACAGGGGCAGCTATGGGGTGAAGTATCTCTTGAGGACTTACAACTCACCTTGCTTAAGTGCTGCAAGTTGGAAGTCCCCTGGGAAGAATAAAATACCAAACTTCTGGCTTAATACATTTCCTTTTTTTCACCATGCTCTCATTTCTCTCTATAACCATTTAATTATGAATTCACAACATATCCCATCTTGATTTGCAAATGGCATAACATCTGCAAACAAACTCCAAAAACTAGACCCATGTATATAATTTACAACTATGTATACAATCCTCACATCTATTCTTACTGAACAAATTTACTCATTGTCACAACAGGCATAAAAATTTGATTGTTTGGATTAACAACAAGAAAGCTTTCAATAGCATTCCACACAGCTGGGTTGAGAAATGCCTTGAAATCTACAAAATCTCACTTTTTGTCACATGCTTTGTTAAGCAGCATAAAAAGTTGGAAAACATTATTGATTCATAATGCTGAAACTGTTAACATAAACTCTAGTATATTTCATGGTCACCCATTCTATTCTGTATTGCTTTGTTTCCCCCTAAGTAAGTTACTGAATAATACTAAAAGCAGTTACCAGGTGTTTGATAAAACTAGCAACCATTTATTATACATGGATGATTTAGTTACTTGGTAAGAATGGTTTACAACTTGAGGGCCTAGTCTCTACTGTTTTGCAACTGAGAATAAGCACCTGTTGTATTAGCACAACACTTTGGATCCAGGGCTATATGAAGACTGGTGGGTTGGCATGATCAAGAAAACTGACAAACAATTCACTCACTATCCAGTTGGCATGTATCAATGGCTTGAAAAAAAGAAAACAGCAAACTGAAAAAACATTTCATGGATATTCATGTTCCAAATTTATTTTTTATATTGGCTCAATAGGAAAGACATATGCTCAGTTTCTCTACATAATACTTGTACAGTAAGCACATCTTGCATACTGCCTGAAATGACATATCCAGGTAACATGAACAAACAAAATGGGAAAAATGCACCAAGTTTTGGAAGAAAAGTTAGTAACCTCTCAAAAAAGGGAAAATCCTGACTACAATAATATCATAGCTCAAGAGAATTGTATCCATAACTGATAGTCTCCCATAGGACTTCATCTTCATATGCCATAAATATAAAAGGTTGAGCCTCGAGTTGCTAGCCCAAATGGATTTTCCTTCTGCATACAGGTCCTATTACTCATTTGAATATCCTAAATCACGGCTCTCATATCCAGTCATTAAAAACATTTTTATAAATGAAATTTTAGTATATATACTTAAGCAACACTTTTACTTCAATGTGGTATTTACATTTTTAGCAAGTTTTTGTTTAAGCCACTTTAATATAGTAAGTTACAAGTTATTGGTTTTATTGTGTTTATTTTGCTCGTAATTGTTTTACTTCTTGATTGGGAAGTGAAACTCACTTTGTTTAATAGTTTTTAATTTTGTTATATATACAAATATATTTGGGAGCCTATCCCACTTTTTGTGTAGTTAAACAAAATGCAGTTGGATATTGGGCTACAGTAATAAAATGTAAAAACACCAAGTATTAAGGTTAGTATATCTCCTCTATTATAATGAATTATGTAATAGACAATTTACACGGGGCCATATAGTAGGTTTGTGCTACTCAGAGTTTGTTTTACCACACGAAAAACAATTAATATGTAGTTCACAAAATAAAAGATTCGAAGTGAAAGAAAAAGTTAACTCCTTTTGGTGTGGTTCCCGAAAAGTCCAACAAAACATCTTTTCCCCGGCTTTTCAAAAATGGTTTAACAAGAAGGCAAAGTAACTTGAACATCTTTCAAAAATGTAGCTGATTAATCCATCCTATTAGAACATCTTTCAAAAAAGAACAATTACATTTCTAAAAATAGCCCAAGTAATTTGAATAGGTCGAACAACAACATCTTTCATACAACCTACTTACATACGTTTGCACCTTCCATCTGACCTTGCAAGTGCCGTGAAGGCCAATATCCACTTCAATTAAAAAAGCATGGAACAAGTATAGAAGGCGCATAACACTAATTGGAGATTGGTGCTCACTTTTATGGTGGATCGTTATGAAATTTGCTTTCGATCGTCTAAAATTGCGAACCTATAGTATCATTTCTGTGCTCAGCTGATTCTGAAACACGTGTCAACGATTGAAGAAATGAAGCTACAAACTGTCAGCTTGTGGTTATAAGGAAATTGTCTCCATGTCTTTATCCTCATTCAGTTTCATTTGTAAACGAGTAGTTTGGTAAAGTAAACAGATCTACTTACCTTGAGAAACAAATGCGTCAAAATGTTAATCACTTGGTTTCTGTTGCTGCACCAAATCGAACTGATTACTATGTTGCACTGAGGACTGGAGGCGGACTCACGGGGGACACCAAAACAATGCAAAGTGTTCTGGGAGTAGAACACGCAATGAATGATGGGAAGGATTTCGCAGCATTTTTCTTTTTTAATGAATCCACAGCTCAAAAACTAAGCTGAGATGTTAATGAAACAGCGAGAGTCACCAGGAAACCTACTTTGCTCTTAAAACGTAAAAACGCGTACCTTTCCAGCCTTTATAACCTAAGAAATACAAAATATATTTATATATTAGAGTAGTTTATTGACTGAAAGTTAGAGTTTACTGTCAGTACTAAATATTTACCAAACAGGCAAAAATATTTATTTCGCAGCGCGGATTGTCAGCACCATGGACTTTTACAAAGGGAGCCGTGTTAATGTTGCAACGTCTTCAACATCATTTGAGGCGTTACTTTGGTGGTTTCATGTTGTTGCCTTATGCTACGGTAAGTTTTATTGAAATAGAACTGCGCTTTTGATGTTAAATCTAAACTTTTGTACTCTTAAGAATAGTCGCCATTTTTGTCGTCGTCGCTCTGGAGGTCAATACGAAGCTTAATCATGCTTAATAATTTGTAAGACACTTGTTAATTATTTGCATAAATTAATGCGCGCGCATGTGGATTCATTCCCACAAGGCTTTGTGTGGATCGACTATCGATGATTTTCTTGGTTGTATCATGGCCGCCCTTCCCGATCGTTGGTACTTCACTAAAGAACAGATCAGAAATTCGCCATCAGTTCGGGATGGAATTGACCATGGAAAAGAGCTTGGATACAGGCAGCAGTGTGCCAATCTAATGCAAGATATGGGGCAAAGACTTAAAGTGTATTTTCCCATTCATTCTTTCTTCGTTATATCTATCTTGTCGGTTTCATATTAGCGTGTAATTTGAAGTCGATGCCATTTAGAATCATTCTTGCACGTATGTTTGGCTATTTTGCTGTGAACATCACGCGACAAGAAGATACAGACTTTATTGAAAATAACTATTATTCCAATCTACCAAATTTACGCCTGCATATTTTCGTCAGTTTGTTAGTTTTGATATCAGGCTACATCTGTTCCAAAAACGAGCAAAATTATGACTGTCGTTTGGAAGCAGGTTTACCTTTTTGTTTGCCTACCAAGAGACCTTAATATAGAAGAAATGCATAATGGTAAATTGTACATTTAACTTGTGCTTCATAAAGTTTGTTCAAGGACCACATAGCCATTGACTAGAACCTTGGTGGACACTCACACTGGTGTGTGCCTTGCCCAGCAGATGCAAAGTGAAGTGGACCCGGGAAATAAATATCATGATCTTTTTGCGTTTTAAAAAACCCACCCTCGACAAGAAAGCCAACGTGTGTTCACTAGGTTTGTGTTTATCCTCGGCCACTGTGTAGCCGTAGTAGTTGCATTCAGCAATAGATTTATCACAGTGCTTCCTTTGTTTGCACAGGTTGTAAAACCTGACCTCGATGTTTAATCTGCATAGCAATGCAACCCAAGACACGAAGGTAATGTCTGTAATCATGGCTATGTTGTGACAAGCAAATCTTAGTAGCACATTGTTAATATATTCCAGCCAGACCATTTCTGTGTCATGCCATTTGAAAATAAAGATAATGCACACACAAAAAGATGGGACCAGTTTGGGAAAATTCCAGCACAAAACGTAATCACTGCGCTCGTTTTTTTGCCCTAGATTATCCATGTGGTATGGCAAGTTTATATTCAGTTTGCTATTTTCTGGGTTAACCTACAGATGTGTGTGTAGTAGTGGGGGATAAGTGAGCCAAAAAAAAAGTATTTAATGTGTTTTGAAAATAGTTTATTGGTCTGAATTTGTTTATTATTTGAATTTTAATGTTTTTATTGGTACTGAACATACAGAAAACCAGTTTATCAAGTAAAACTTCTGATAAATTAGATTTGTGGATAAGGACGAGATTTGCAAACTTGTTGAAAGGAACAGCTTAAATTTTGAATGTGCAGTAAGTTTTGTGGTTGCACTCCCACCTCCTAAAGAGGAAAGTTCTGCACCAAAAACTACATCCCAGTCAGATAGGATACTTTTGTTACTGCTACTTTTATCACAACAGAAACCACTTATTATGATTACATTAAAACATGTCAAGTTCTGACCAAACAAAGTACATGAATTTAGTTTTTTTATGCTGCTTTAGCATGTTTTTTGTCATAATTTTATAAATTGTCAGCAGAAGTATGCTTAAGTTAGGTTTGTTAGGTTCATTACTTTTACATAAAAAAGATCTTACAGATGGTTAAGAATATCTGGTGTGACATTTTGACCTTCAAAGTATATTTGCAGTATTATTATTCTACCTGTTATTATTATTGTTATTGACTAAATAATATATTTGTATATAATTTATAACATATCAGGTAAAGTCTGACAATGAACAGGCTGAAAAGCTGTGTTGTGGCTACCTATAAAAAGATGTAAGAGAGTTATTAAATGGCCCAGATGGGAAGAAGCACCATAAAGTGTTACGCAGTTAGTTCGTTCATTAGATCCATTGGGAATTAAAAAAATGGCCTTTTTGTGCTTGTTTCAAACTTCTGCTGGTATGTAATGTGACCACAATCCTTTGACAATCAATGGTGTACTTGATTTTTAAGTTGCACACAGCCCCAACAATGTGAAACAGCTTGAGAAATTGTCAAGTGCTAAGTGATTTTCTTCTACGGTTTCAAACTGGAGTAGCTAATTAACTCTCAGTGGTGGGGAGTTGTTGTTTATTCACAAACTTCATTTTTGCAGAAACCAAGTATTAATTGTGGAGTCTATCAGTGATGGTGAGACCTTGCTTCAGTCACAGAAAAGCAGCTTGCCGAGTTGGCCATATTTGTAATGAAAGGAAAACACACGTATCAACATGTAGATTCATCATCATATTCAATTTAACATCGGTTTTACATGCTAGCATGTGTTGGAGGCTTTCTTGAAGTTGACTTCCAAGTTATCCAACCCTTCACCAGGTCTCTGCTGAGACCTTTTTGTTTGAAATCCAGATTATTGTAAAGTTTTAAAATCCATAACAATACTGCTATTTAACAGGGATTTTGAATTGTCAGAATTTTATGTAGCAGGCTCCCAAAAAGATAAGAATATTGTTGTGCTGGTATGCTTGTAATTAGTTAGAGAAAGAGCAATCCAATCTAGTTGACCACTTTAGGAGGCAAACTTTCCTAACCCCTGCTCAACTACTTTTTCGCTAATCCTCCAAATCCTGGTTATGAACAGCCTAAATGAAACATCTGGATGGCTTTTAGATGAACAGGCAGGGTTGACTGCAATATATAAGCTGTAGACAACATACCACCATTCAAGAAAACTATGGAGAACTATAGTGACTACCACTTATTCTGAATAAGAAACCCCTCCACTTTTTCCATTTTCATCATGTGGTTGAGGAGAACTGGGAGTTAAGGCATTGAACTTCATGGAAAATCTCTTTTTGACATGTTTCAAGTACGTTGTTTAAAATTTGGGTTAATAAAAGAATGACTTGCAACTCTCTTAGGTTGTAATATATTTACACACCTTTTCATACATATTGCAGAAGATTAACTTGAAAATAAAGGAAGTGGTTTTATTTATAAAAGATAAACAAAGCTAAATATCATTTTAGGATTAAGCCAGGTTTTTGAGACATTAAATTATCAATGGCATCTACCCTATTATAAAGAGAGGTTGTAACCATTGCATGTGTTTTGGGGGAAAGTAGTACTTCATTTCTGAAAGGCTGCACTTTTACTTAATTAGGTCTGGCTGATTGTGAGATATGCCTAAGTTGGACATCCATTAATTTCATCATTACTTTCTTACTGTTGCCACAAGTCCAATAAATGGGATTCAACTGTGTAGGATATAGCTTTAAAGTTATTATGAAGCAGAGGTTACTTTCCAAGTACAAGTGGTGGAAGCCACTATTAATAGTCCATTTGAATAACCTCTTGGTCAGTTACATTAAGGCCATATTTTAAGAAATGTAAGATTGATGGTTTTGAGCAGAAAATTGATTTGTTTTATCAGAGTTCCAATAGTCTGTCTCATTCCCACTGTTTACTTAATATACTTTTTGAGAACATAATTTTTAACTAACAATGGACTTTTGATTTTTTCAGGTCACAACTTGTTATCAATACAAGCATTGTTTACATGCACAGATTTTACATGTTTCATTCCTTCAGGAATTTTCACAGAAATGTAAGTGCATTAAATTTACAATGTATTTAGTATCAACACTGTGGTTTTGTGAACATTTTCCTTTTTAAAGTAAGTTTGAAAAAAGTTTGAAATGGGCAAGGCCATGTAGAGACAAAATATGATAGAAATAGTTGGTATAGAACCCCTATAATGACACTACATAAACAAGAATTATGCCACAAATAACCATAATGATGTAGTTTTTCCAGGTTGTTGCTAGTAGGCCTTTGGATGTACATGCCATATATTTCCGATATCTTTACCATCAGTTCTAGTCTGATTTAATCACGCTACCCATCTTGTTTCAATTGACATTATGTAACAGTGAAGCACAATAGAGTTTGAGATTGTTGGCCATTACAATTTCATCTGTTTTGCTTATTTATATTTTTTCAAGTTAAATAAACAAACACTAAAAGTATTGTTAAAAATACTACTTATTTCTTTTGTAGGCAATGGCATCCTGCTTTCTCTTCTTGTCAGCTAAAGTAGAAGAACAACCCAGAAAGCTGGAACATGTTCTAAAAGTTGGGCACTTATGTCTAAAAGGAGAAAAAGATGAACCTCCACTGGATACAAAGAGCAATGTAAACATTTGGGATATTTCTGTGATGCTCTAAGTCTTTTTATTTCTGAAGCAAGAAATTTTGTTCATTGAAGAATCATTTGTTAATTTTATGTTTTACGTTTTTATTCTTTTGTCTGCATGGGGTGACTGAGATGTAGTTTTTTAATGTTTATTCTTAAAACTGTTTGACTTATGTTAAGTCATAATGTATGTGGGCATATGATGACAAAGTAAATTGAATTGTGTTTAGTAGTAGGTAGACACAATTACCACTAAGCCCACTTATCTGATAGCCTAAAGCTCCTAGGGTACAAGTGCTGCTTTCAGCTAAAAATCAAGAAAGCAAACAGTTCTGTTTAAGAAACTTTGAGGCAGCAGAAAGCAAATATTTATGGTGATCAGTGCAAAAAATAACTCTAATCCGCTAATGATAAGGATGGTGATTTAATGCAGTGTTGTGGTGGAAAGTACACCAATATCCTGAAAATTCACAATCTCTTTAAGCATGGACCTGTTGTGATGAAAATGGTAATCCACTGTATGAAAGCTGCTTAACTTTTCTTTTTTCAACCAATTTTTTCCAATCATTTTTTTCTATATTTTTTCATAAAAATACACTTCATTTATTGTTGACCTGTTTACATTATTACTGTAGATATGCACCTAGCCATTGCATGAAAGTGCATAAAAAAATTAACAGTAGAACATTTCATGTATTTACATGCAGTATGGAAAGTGAAAGTATGAGTGTTGACTGAAGACATTCCTATTCCCAGCAAGTGTTTGGCCCAGGTAAATAAAATCTTGAGCATTAGAGAATTGTATTGGATATTATTTTTTATTCGATGAAAAACAGAAATAAAATGCACAACAATAAATGTGATATTGTATACAGTAACAATTTAAGATAAGAAAAAAAAATTCAGGAAAAAAGTTAAAGAACTATTCTAACAGAAAACATAAAGACATTTCTGCCCAAATCTAAGAGTGGTTTCAATACAGAAACTAGAACTACCAACACTCAGTTAAACATCAACAATCATGTTAATTGCTTAGCCCTAGCTTCAGTCTACCTCAGAGAATTTTCAACCCAGTCCAAAGGGAATTATGGAAATTGAATAAGTCAGTTATTGAGTGCATTAGTTTGCAGTTGATTAGAAGATAAAAGTTATTCAGCACAAGCCAAGCAGTTTTGGTACACAGCTATATCCAACACAACTAACCCAGACACACACTTCCAATTAGACATTGCAGACTTTTTTGTTGAGCTACATATGTACTCTGTCCAATTTGTAGCTGCAATAATAGTATCTGCTGTTCTTGCATATACATAAGATCTTTACAATGCATTGTAAACCAAGCAGGTGTTTTTATTGTAGAACTAAGAAAAGGATTGGTTGCCTTAGTGTACTGTGTATTAAAATCATTAAATTTTGCTAACAATGTCAACATAGAAATCTCTATGTTGACATTGTTAGCAGAAGACAGACTAAATATGATTTCATTAAGAGTTTTGTTTTTGTACTTGTCTAAAAATATATTTTATTTATTTTAAAGGAATACATGAAACTGTCACAAGAATTAATAAACAATGAGAGTATTGTTCTTCAAACGTTAGGTATGACATTTTAAGGTTACTTTTGAAACAAGGTTTTTCTCTAGTAAAATGTGATAGCTGATCTTTAGATGTCCTACAAAGCACAGAATCAAAAGATTGACTGTATAATATGGATGATGTTAATGGTGTTGAGATAAGTATGGCAGCAAAAAGTGACTATTTTACATTTACATTTTGTAGAGCCATTAACCAGGTTACTAACCAGAATCTACAATGAAAAGGTGAAGCAATGAGTTTATTTATTTCTGTTAACTAGCTAATAGTTGTAGTTAAAAAATCCCAGAGCAGGCAACTTTAATACTTCACAAAAGAAAAAGCCAATGGTTTGTGTCAAGAAGCGCATCCGACAAAGAAATTCCTCACTGCCAAATCCAAGTCTCTATGAAGGGCACCATCTGAGCCCCAATTACTGGAGGAAAATGATGTTAAAACCAAAAAAAAAGTTGTAGTTAGAGAATCCCGTATTTTGCACTGCTGAGTCAATATGTCTTCTTCTTCTTCAGCCTTCATCCAACGTTTGTCAGGTTGGCTGCTCGACACTTTTTTCTCCACTCAACTTAGTCTTCCCAATCTCCTTCTGTCACTCCCACTTCTTTCATGTCTCATTCTATGACATCCCTCAGTCTAAGCTTTTGTCGTCCTTTACTCTTCCTTCCTGTCACTGGTGCCTGCCACACTGCCTTCAGAATATTGTTATTTTCTCTCCGCATTACATGTCCATGCCATCTTAACCTTGCTTCTCTTGCTTTCTCTGTTATTTTCCTTACCTTTAAAAATCTTCTTATGTCATCATTCATCCTGTGTTTATGCAAGGATATTCTGGCTAGCCACCTTACCATTCTCTCCTCTGCTGGTTTTGAAGGT
The DNA here is from genome assembly GCA_003991215.1 of Morbakka virulenta. Lineage (NCBI taxonomy): Eukaryota > Metazoa > Cnidaria > Cubozoa > Carybdeida > Carukiidae > Morbakka > Morbakka virulenta. The sequence continues at coordinate 980,329 of RDPX01000056.1, forward strand.
CAATATTTGATATGCCTAAAAGCTGTTTACAGCAAAAAACACAAACACCATTTTGAAAATGTCAATATTTGAATTTAAGTTGTAGACAATATTCAATAAGTATAAGGACCATTAATATTCATATCTTAAAAATAAAGCTCTGTTTTTACTTACAGTTAGTCTACTGGAACAGTCAGTAATCTAATAAACTAAAACTGATTCCATTATTTATTCCTTTGTTTCAGGGTTTGAACTTTCAGTAGAGCATCCTCATACTTATGTGGTCAAGTGTGCACCATTGGTTAAAGGTAAGAAATGTTATTCATCGTTTTTAATGTCAATTCTTCTTCTTCTTCTTCTTCTTCTTTCGGCGTTTCCCTTTTCAGGGGTCGCCACAGCGAATTGACTTCTTCCACTTGAGTCGGTCACATGCGTCTTTCTCGGTCAAGCCACGTTCCCTCCTGTCATCTCCCACACAGTCTTTCCATCTACTCCTTGGCCTTCCCTGCTTTCTCTTGCCAGGCAGCTCCATGTTCAGCACCCGTTTAGCAATGTGATCCTCCTCCCTCCTTTGCACATGTCCATACCACCTTAGCCGTGTCTCTCTCAGCTTTCCTGCGATGTCACATATCCCGATGGTGCCTCTGATCCTTTCATTTCTGATCATGTCCTTTCTTGTGACTCCAAGGGACCACCTTAGCATACGCATTTCTGCTGTTTGCATTTTCTT
>RDPX01000056.1:981762-1007945 GCA_003991215.1 Morbakka virulenta
GGGTTCTCAACATTCATTAGGTCTTCAAAATACCCCTTCCATCTCCCCAGGATTTCCGGTTCTGACATTAATACAATGCCATCTTTATCTTTCATCATCTTAACGTGTTGTATGTCTTGTGTGTCCTTGTTTTTTTGTTTAGCCAATCTGTGGACAGCTTTCATTCCTTCGCATGTCTCCATGTTGTTGTACAGTTCCTCAAATGCCTCTGCTTTTGCTTTCGCCACTACTCACTTGACCTCTTTCTTTGCCTCCCTATACACTGCTCTAGCTTCTTCTTCTCCATCTGCATACCACCTCTTGAAGGCTTGCTTCTTTTTCCTTATACTTTCCTGTACCTTTTCATTCCATCACCAAGTGTCTTTCTCCTTCTTTAGCCTACCAGTGGTCAATTATAGAAATTAAACGTTAGTGCTTTAAAGATGAACTCATTTTAGGCACCAGCCTCTTTATATGACTGTCTGATGGCATTCCTGTAAATGAGGTTGATCATTTGATGATGTAAAGTTTACTAGTGTTGTTGCCAAAGACTTAATACATGTTATGTACACTTGTAATCCTCCTCCTTCTCAAAAGAGACCTACCCTTTGCTATCCCCAGCATCTCTATTTCATTTGCCCTGGTCCAAGTTGATATGCTTTTTGTGAATGTTATCCGTCTATGTCCTCTGCCTCTTTTTCCACATATCCTGCCTTTAAGAGCCAAGTCCTCCAGTGTTTTTTTCTGATCACATTTCCCAGGGAGAACAACTGTCTTCCCCTGATGATTGTTAGAAGCTTCTTGCTGTAACCTGCTTATCTGAAAACTTCGTCATTGGTGACATTGTCAGTCCAATAAACTCTCAACATTCTTTGTGAAAAACACATCTCAGCAGCATTTTTTTGACTTTTTATTTCTTTATTTACTGTCCAGCTTTCACAACCATGTGTCAAAACAGGGAAAATGTAGCAGTTAAGTACCTTCAACTTTGTGTCCATTGAGATATTTATACTGACACTTGATATTTAGACAACACACTTTCAAGGTAGTTGAATCTGCACACCTGCTGTATCTGCTCACTGTCAACAAGTCACTTACCCTGTTCTTTCTTTTTGTTTGCTGTCATGCAGAACATTTCCACCTATTGATTGTCAGTTATTTCCTGGCTTGTTCTTCACACAATATTAAGGATTTCTTGAAGCTCTTCTGTTGTGTCTGCGATAAGTGTGGTGCCATAGGTGTATGTGATGTTGTTCACATTGTCCTACAACAAAACCTCTCTTCTCATCAATGCTTCTATATGTTGCTTCAATATGCTCACTATATAAATTGAATAAGTCTGGTGATATAACACAACCTTGTCATACTTTTCTTTTTGTGCTGGTACATTTTCTGATCTCATTCTGGACTCTTACCCCTGCTGTTTGTTCCCAGTACAAATTCCTCAATACTCACATCTTTCCTCTCAGTATTTAGTGATTGGAGTATGTCTAGCAATGTCTTATTTCATTTTATGTAGGGCTATCAGTTGGTATGTGTATCATTGATAACCTTCATCTGACTATTTTTGAAATAGTTTATCAAATGGATTGCCAGCAGGATTTGTATTATGGCACAATGTTGTTTTCAGCATTCCTTTGATCCTTACAAAGTGATATCTTATTTGTAGTAAGGAACTGGGAAGATTAGATCAAAACCAAATTGCAATTTTTGTTGGTGATGATGTGACTCAGTGGTAGTGACGTGCGTTTTTTGTGAACTTGATTAAATTTGAATCCATTTAGGTGTTAAATGCCCTACCTTTGTCAATAGATTCAAAATTAATTGTTTTATTTTCAGCAAGCAAAGACCTTGCTCAGACATCATATTTTCTTGCCACAAATAGGTAAGATATTCTTTACTTAATTTATTGTAATAATTTATACGTATAAGTGATCCTTAGATTTGAATTTTCTATTACTATTGGACCAAGTATGAAAATTATATTTTAGAAAATACCACAACAACTACTATAGTATTGTCACAGAGTGAGTACAATATGGATTGCCATCAGTTAAATTGTTTTTTTCTTTGGTTAATTTTTGTTTTCAAAAAGTGCAGTAAAGTGATATGAATACAGCAAGTATTAATTGTGTTGAAAAAGAAATATACTGGCATGTTTTTGTTAGCTTTATTTCTTTCCATTGTTTTTCTTTAGCAGTGCACCCCATTTTTCAGTGCTGGCATAGTTTAGCCATGCACCAAGCATTATTTTTCTAATTTGACAACTAAAATACTGCCTTTGAAGTGTTGCTGAAAATAATGTAGCTAGTAAATGTTGGTTGAACAAGCTGTTGGAACTACTCCTGGCAACCATAATGCATTTTTTTGTCATCTGTAAACAAAACCATAGAACCCATCCACTTTGAAAAATGGACAGATGTTTGAGTGACATTTGTGTTGTGTTTCCGTGATGATTAATTGGATCCTTTATTTGACAAGGTGGGGCATTAAATATTCTACTCACTCTGTGCACTTACTATTTAACCAGTGTAGTTTAAAAGAAGTTGCTTAGGAATTTTTGTCAAATTTGCTGCAGACTCTTACAAGGCATCTAGCAACTTGTATTTATTCAAGTTTTTTATTCTTAAAAGCCCACTTACAGTAACAATTTCTCATCATCAAAGCATCAACCTGAAGTGTTTCAATTAAATGAACGCTTTCATATTGATACCATAAATACCTTTAGAATTTTGTACAGCACTTAGTAAGTACTTTTAGTATCCTTTACATTTTGGAGTTGGTATTTTCAAAAATAGCTTTTTCAGATAGCTTTGTGATAATAGCTGATGTATACTCAAAACAAAACCAAGCCTAAAGGTTCCAGCCTTTTATCTCCAAGCATGGAATCCTTGTTAACCTTGGGGTCTCCAAAAAGTAATCTGTTTGCCTTTTGGTACAAAACGAGATTTCGTATTCCATACCACATTTTTGCCAAGGAGACCTAGGCAAGGTAAGACAGTAATGTGTTTGAGACTAAGTGCAAAAAGAGGTTAGAGATCCCGTCCCACAGATTAAAAGGATGATGAATTTTTTGTCAGGGATACAATTTCCGCTAAAGGCACCTAAAGCAATTTCTATATAACTTGTATTTTATTTTGTGAGCCGAGATCCCCAAATTCTTTATTAAGGTTTCTCCTGTTTGGCCATGCGAATATACATTTGGTAATGAATTGCCTTCTTTCCTTTTTCAAGCTTGCACCTGACAACGTTTTGTATTCAGTATAAGCCAACAGTTGTAGCTTGTATTTGTATATTTGTGTCACTGAGGTGGGCAAATTGGGAGGTAAGTAACCATGTTTTGTTTTTATTCTTGAATTGCTTTTAGCAGAAATCAGTACCAGTGCTACCTTCATATTTTCGTTGTATAAGGCATAAGTAAAAGTAGATGTGTATCTTTGGAAAGGGTATGTCGCCTGACCACACTGCGTTGTTTTTAGTGATAACACTGCAGATGTGATTTCGAAAGTTGACCTTTTCTCTTTGTTCTCTTTTTTCTTCTTGCAGTTTATTATGTAACGGTATATTGAACTCGGCCACATAATTCATTTTGTTTGAAGGAGAGTGGCATATATACGCCTGGATAGTAAGGGCTCCATGTACACATTTTGCCTTTTCGCATTGTTGCAGAGTGAAAACTTAGTTTTTTGATATTTTCTGTTATTAATCGGACCCAAACAGTTCATTTCTTTGTGTAAATAATTATTAACCGCTTTTTTCGAAATAGTTTTATACACAAAAAACGGAGTCATTGCTAATACCTAAAAAACACATACACGGAGTCTAAGCACAGGGCGTTTGAAAATATATTGGGTCAATTTTCTAGTTATGATTTTCTGCTTTAAACATAGGTTGAAATAGAGATTTCACCTTTCTTATAAAATACAAGAATAAGATTAGGTAATAGCTATGAAACTGGTAGGTAGGTTGTTTTTATATCATTTCTTTTGAATAAATTTTTTGACCTACCCACATTTTTTGAAACGATACAAAACTAATGTTTGTGATGCAAGAGATGGGTTGATGATAAAACGTTGGTTTTGCCACAAGATGGTACCGTATTTGACTGTGCATAACATTTCTTAAATATAATTTACATGTGTAAACAATGTAAATTTGCTTGTTACTCAAAACTCTTGAACAGCCAGTAGAGCGAATGTGATTGTGAATCTTTCAGATTCTGGAGTCACAAGATAAAAAGAGTTGGTGGGAGTGCATTGATAACACAGTCACACCAGAGCTTCTTGAAGGTAAGGGTTTGGATTGCTTTCTTCTTTTGGTATTTAATACATAAAACAGCAGCTGTTTAATTTATGTATTTTAGATTAGATATTATAATAAAGCTTAACCATCTACATTAACAACATTCGATATCGCGAAAACATTGCTTCTTTACATTGCAAGGCTGTATAAAATGCAAGCAGTGGCAGAAAATACTTTTGATAGTTATTGAGCGAGAGGGACCCGGGTTTAAGACAGTTTCTGTCATCAGCCAGGGAACCCGCGGCAGGCATTTACCTTTTCTTTTGCAGAACTAATTTGCAAGAAAGCTTATGTAAGCCAAGGATCAGTGTGGGGTGGGTGTCAAAGTTGCTTACGAAAGTACGTTTAGCGGAAGAAAAATCTGACGTTCAGTTTTTTTAAATTGAATAGTTACCGTAAATGTCAGAATTGGTCAATTTTCAGAAGCCCTGGCTTGGGTTCTTTTTTTGAAACAAATTCGATACTAGCTTGAATGACTTTCAAGAAAAAGTCGAGTGCGTAGGAGTGATCATTTCCATTTCAAGGCGGCATTGCAATGCTGTTTGACTTAAGTGATACGAAGATTTTTGTGTCATAAGCTCCAGTGTGAGTGTGTGTGTGTGTGTGTGTGTGAGAGAGAGAGACAGAGACAGAGACAGAGAGAGAGACAGAGAGACAGAGAGAGAGAGAGACAGACAGACAGACACACAGAGAGAGACAGACAGACACACACAGAGAGAGGCAGACAGCGTGAGTAAGTGTGATTTTTTTTCGTCGAAGCTTGCGTATTTTTACAAACGCAGTGAGGGCGACTTATTCTCGGAGCGAGCTTTTTGTGATGTTTTCTTTATATTTTCGGGCAAATAATAGGTGTTGATTTTTTGGCTCTAAAGTAACCCTTCATATAGTTGTTAAAGTAACCGCGGCTAGTTAAAATCATTGGTTTTTATTTCAGATTTGAGTTCTCACTTTATAAAGATCCTGGATAACAGTCAAACACGACTGAAAAAGAGGATTACATCAGGACCCATGGTCTACAAGGTATACAATTCCTATGTTCTCTTATTAATTAACGACAGTTACCTGTTTGTTTGTTTTTAATGCATAGTTTTTGATTCTGATAGATATACATGTATGTCATTGGAAGGAGTATGATTTTTTTTACCTATTAGCACCTTGATGCTTTGATGACAGTTTATTTTTACTTAAAAGATGGTCGTAATTGAACGATTTGGGTTAAGAGAGGCAATTGAGAGAGAAGTTACTGATATCTTGGTAGCGGGAGTAGAAGGCTGTATTTATTAATTCATTTTTGGTAATACAAACTGACGTTTGTATTAGCAAAGTAGACAAAGTTTATCAAAGAAAATGTCCATAAAGAAGTGAATGTATATTTAATATTTTTTTTCTTCATTTGAATTTTCCCAAATGTTCCTTTTAAGCCATTTTGAAGTTGATGTACAAGTGCTTTTTGTTGACACTTTTAACCCCGGAGAGAAAGTCTATAGGGTGTCCAAAGAAGAAACCTGTAGTGAATCAGGCTCAATATACCAAAGAACTGCAGAGCACCTTTACAACACCCAAGGATAATTGCATCCGATATCACACTTAAATTAAGTACGCCATCGACTACAGTTTTCAATTAGGGCAGAATCATTCTCTATATCAATGCGTCTTGCTTAAAGGTCATTATAGTATGTCGACTACCAGGTTATTTTCGGCTTGACTTGTTCACACCGACCAGTATTAGCGATAAATAAATGTCAGCACATGAACAATTTTCACTGAAAGCTCTTAAATGAGTTTTTAGAAACTTTTAAAGTTTTTTGTTACTTCTGTTTTTTTAACTGCGTTTACCCACTTTGTCATTTTTCACCCTATTATTTTATTATATTGGTGCATTTTCATTTTGTAGGGTGGTATTCTTCAGCAGAAAAAGCACAAAGAAGATGGGAAACCAGAAGAAACAGTACGAAAACACCATAATGGGAATATGGACTTGGTAAGAAGCGGAATTGAGTATTCCAATATCAGTAGACCGTCCTACTCTGAAGGAGCGTCCTCTGACGAGCGAGGTGGACACTCGACTTCATTTTCACGAGGACATCCTGCTCCTCCTGCAGCACGAGGTTCAGGCAGTGATAAAAAAGACAGCCGAAAAAGTTACGAGCCACAGTTGCATTTGTCAGCCAAGCATGGAGAGCAGGTCTCATCTCATGCTAAACGACAGATCGATATAATATCAAGAGAACATAGGCATTCAAATATTAAATTAGAGGGTGGAGATGGTCGTCCTGAGAGCTTTTCTAAACATTTAGATAAAGGGCTGCATGGTTTAGACGACAGTGATGGTTTAACTGTGCCATCATCAAAGAGTAATATCGAATCAAAACAGAGACAGCATTTGCAACAACCTCATGGTCAAGGAAAATCGAGTGATACAAGACACGTGACACCAGGAAACCATAATGTTATTTCACCCTCGCAAAAGCACAGTTCTTCGTCAGATAATCGCCCGCGACATACTAGCCCATTAAAAAGGCCGAGAACTGAAGGTGATACTGGTCAAGCCACATCAATGGAATCGCGAAGTAGCGTCGAGTCGCACTCAAAGCACCAAAGGCTAAAGCATGAAATTGATGGGAAAAGGGTAAGTAATCATGAACTTCACAAGCACAAACATGCAAAAAGCTTGAGTCATCGAAATGAACTAAAAACAACAATGCAAGAAAGTGAAAAAATGAAACATTTGCAACACAGCAGTAGTCACAAACTTTCATCGTCACACAAACACTCACATTCAAACCGAGAGATATTAAGCGCAGCTCAGAAATCATCAGGTAGCAAACACGGGTCACATACAGGTGGCATTAGCAGTGGCAGGTCATCACAACAGGTACCTGTATCGCAAAAAGGAAGTACAAAGAGACAAAAACTTGAATCTACAGATCCATTACTACCCCCACCTCCACCCCCTCCCTCATTTCCTAATGCAATATTGAGCACGTCATCTGGAAGAATGGGAAGCTTAAATAGTTCTTCGCAACAAAGTAACCAGTCGTATCAAGGTCAGTATACATCTCTTTCAAATTCAGGACTTCCAAATATGGCAACTTTTAACAGTGCGTCAAATCAATATCGGGACTTCTTTATGGCTGGACTTCCAGAAATTCCTTTAACAGATTTGAGACCACCTCCACCACCGCCATCTACTGCAGCAACATCGGGTTTAAAGGCTCCAGCGTCACCCCCGCCCCCTCCTCCACCCCCAAGGAGTTAATAGTAATGGAATTAAAATGGGTATAAATATAACGTGCACTCTTGATGCAGGTGTTCCTTTTCGCAAGGGCTATTGCTCTCAGTCAAAGTAAGATTTTCTTTGGAAACAGGATGGAGATATTTTACTTTTCGCTGCGAATTTGATTGTGAAGTGACTAGTTGTGTTATTATATTTGTGCTCGTTGATTGAAGCAGCGATTAGACCCATCGTACATCTAGGGCACCAGAGCTTGTTTGACACTTTCTGTACCGGACGTTCCTACTATATCGCGAGTCGATGGTCTGGCAGGGTATATAACGCTAGTGACAACCGATGTATTCTGTTTTTTCTATTGAAGAGAATACTAACATGAAATTGACATTACGTTCGTCGTAGTCTGTGGAGTCAAGTTCCAGACATGTGGTTACGCGTGGAAACAACGTATTGTTTATTTTGTGATCGGGACATAAGTGCAGGAAGTAGCTCTGAACGAGGATTTTAACGCCTGAATTTCTTTCAATAGGCAAACACATTCATAAATCACAAGCCACCAAAACAGTCACAGCTGCACATAAGTGATCTTCGCACGCATCACCTGGCTAATAACCAATCTTATTATTCAGGATTGTACGGCGTGATTGAGAAAGGTTCTTTGAGATTAGGGAATATCCTTTCAATGCGTTGTTGCAGTATGAAATGTTAATATCGATTACCCTCTTGTCATGCTAACCATTACCTGATTAATTATGCGAGTCAAATACAACGCCGTGTGACAACTGGTGTAAGCCGCGACTGCAGTGGATGCTGTGCCTAGTTAAGGTCAGTTGTTGTTGCTGTTTTTTACTTCATTAAATCAGAATTGATCACTTTGGGTTTATTTTGCGTCATTTGGTATGGAAACTGATAGCGTATTAACTGATAGAACTAAGGCAGATTTTTTTAGGAATGTTTCATGAAGCTGCGTTAACGTGCATTTCAAGCATTGTATTGACTGTAGTTCCTTTATCCCCTCTAAGTAATCTGATCGAAGTTTTAATAGCAAACAAGATTTAAGGAATTACGATAAATAACCGATTTTTTTTTTATCAGAACCTATCAAAAGCAAGTAAGAGTGATATTTTGGTCGCGGTTTATTTTAGGAGATCAATTCACCCGGTTAGCTTCGTGTTGTACAAGTACATAAGGGGTGCTGTTATTTGATTAAGTTATTATGCCTCCAGCCAACCGAAAGGCATCTGTCATTCTATGCGTTGAGTTGTCTATCGGTAGGAGACAGAAAAATATTTTGAATACAAGCGGGTGTAGAAGAACTGATAAATTTTCGTCATCAGATCACTTAACTCACTTTAGGAGGGGATTTAAATCACGTATTATTCTCTTGATTAAATTTCGTAAAATCCCCCAGAATTCTTTTGTTCTTTCCGTTTTGATTCCAAACTAAAAATCTGATTGCTGTGTTTAACATTTCATGCATATTAAATTGTTAAGTTTCCTATTAAGCAAATTAAGGGGCGCAAACGGTCAGACGCTTTCCTTGGCTCAAGGTGTACACAAAGCAAATAAGAGTCTTCTTACGAGGAATTTACAAAATATCGTCATGTACATATCCATTATATTTTCGGGTACATTGCATGCCAACTGAACATGCTGTCCATTGTTTTGTTTATTATAAGCAGTTGCCTTGGTTTTGATCGAAGATCGACATATGACCTATTACGTTTGCAAAGTTGTCCCAAAAGACCTTTGTTGTAATTAGCTTGACGGTGTTTCTAGTATGGTGTGTTATTTAAATCCAGCATTTGTAGCTTGTATTTTGCGTTCAAGTCTTCCCTGCCTTAAAACATAAGGCCAACTTAATTAGAGCTATTATGAATATAATCCATTGATAATTGTACGAGTGTATTTCAATTTATTTGAAGATTTAAAAGAATACGCTTCAGTTATTTTTAAACCCAACTTTATACAAGTTGATGCGGTCTGAATTTGTTTTATGACTGCTGTTAATAACCTTACTTTTGTGTTGTAATGGTGGTAACAGGCAAAAAATGTATCGTTTTCCAGATGCCTGAATTTGTTGTGGCATTATATTTGCTTTGCCTTGTAGCCAACTTTTAATATTAAAGGGTTTTCATGCGAATTTTGTCGCTTGCAGAGTATTTGTTCAATTTGACAAGACTTTTTTCTATTCAGCCTGTTTAAACGTAAATTATTTCAATTTTGTTTGTTTGTGAAATTCTTAGCTAAGTGCAGTAGGCGTTTCATTTGTACGACATAGCGTGATATCAAAATATAGAAAAGAAATTGCATAGGTTATTTGCATGAACCTGGTTTAGTGTAACAGAGGACACAAAATAGGTAGTATGGGTTACAATACCAGGGCTGAGTGTATTTAGTTTTATTTAATCTGTGAAAATTTTGATCGGTCATATTCAATTAATTAAAAATGAAATACAGCTTTTTTTTAATTAGCACATGGGAGGGAATGGGTAAACAATAGCTTGCTGAAATGGGGATTTGGTAGACGTTAAAATGACCTTAAACTGCACATTGGGCGGTGTGTTGCCATTTTCATTTCGTGGTCTGTGTAAGAAACTATGTATTGTCGATGAAATAGCCCCGTCAGCAAAGTTGGAGGAATGTACACACGTGTGAATGCAATTGTATGACCTTTAAAAGGTAACATTGAAGTGGAAAAATTATTACATTGCATCTTGTCATATAAACATTTAGTGGAGACTTTTCACTTCTAAAACCATAGCTGAGAAAGATAAGGCGGTCTAGCTTTAGTTACATACTTTTTTGACTCAATTTAATTTAAATGGCCAAAAGACAAAGAAACTATCAAGCCAATTCTGAATTCTTTTTCTTGGCAATGAATTGGTTATTTAAATCTTTGCTGGACCGACGTAGATATTTGTACGCTACTTTACATTAACCGGGTGAAAGCACACAGCATGCATTGGTTTGCGCTTTCATGCCAGGGAGAGTGGTAAGGGTCACGGTGACCACGAAGAGATCACTTCTTGTGACATAATTTCTAATACTGAAGTCTAAATTTATTTCTGAACCATGTTGATATTTTGGTTTACTTTGAGTATTTTAGCGTCAATAAGTTTTGTGAAATGGATTATACATGTTTTGTAGTCCTTGGGTGTACAAATAACAATGTACAGCATGAACTCCCCATATAAACAGTGGTGATGTACTGGAAGTAGCTAGACAACTCAAGTGTTGTGAGACCATAATTGAACTGTAATGGATGCAGAGAAAAAATATTGGTTGAGAAAAGTGTTAAAACACCAAGTCATGATGATGGTTTATTTTATATCTGGGAGCAGAAAAAGGCTACCTTTTACAGACCTTGCCCGTCATGATTTTGTGCAACTGTTTACAGTCTTGAGATTTACCTTGAAAGGTTATTAGTTGGTTGGAAGTGGGAGAGTCCATTAATTAATTAATAAAGCAGCGATGCCACAAAGTTAGTTGAAGTTATGGTTTATATTGGGTTTTAAAAATTCCTGGAGTGTTATTTGATATATTATACCAACAGCGATTTATTATTTATTTAATTATTTACCTTAACTATTCACCAGATTATTTTGAAAACAAAGGTGTTTTCAATAAAAATTATATTTAGGAAAAAATTAGCTGCAGTGAAGGAAGCACATACGAAATTGCCGTTAATGTGTTTGTTGGAAGAAAATTCATTTTAGGCTTAGCAGAATAGGCATTGCTATAATAATAATTATTATTATGAGAATTTTTAAAGTATAAAGTGTACGGTTTGGAAAATATGACCATAGTAGTAATCTTAACATTGCCTGGATAATAGTAGATGCTTACATATCAAAATGTACTGTATATAGGATAGTGCCATCCTATCAAGCATGTATCCACAAGAATTAAGTTTAGGGTGGATTGATTTTGGTAAAATGGCAATGCATCTCTAACCCCATTTTGTACTTTGTATGCGACATTTCCGAAGTGATATAAAAAGAGGTTATCTTGACTCTGGTTTTGATCTGTAGTTTATTGCCACTACCTTCTGCGGAAATGAGCGCCTGTTACAATACTAATGACTTCATTGATGGAATTTTTAAAATAGAGATATTACTTTGCCTTTGTTTGGGTCTTTTTACTCCAGCAATAAAGCTCCTTTTATTCAAAGTGCACTTCACAAAGAAGAAGTGTTTAAGGAGAGGTAAGGAAGTAATTGACAAAAATCGAGAAAACAGTTTTGATTGACATGGTTAGATTCGAACACAAGACCTAAGGTCCTTAAAAATGATGCACTGTGTATTGCTCAGCAATAGTATTTCAAATCGAAAAATTAGCACTTGGTGTTGCAAAATGAAGGTTGCAAATTTTGAATCGTTGAAATTCATAAAATTTCCAAAGAAATTTTGGGTTGACAGGTTTGCACTTGGTTTTTTTTATCAAAAACTCTCTTGTGCAAGTGATTATTTTTTCAAGGTAACACACAGCACCTAATAAATCATATTTTACTACTGCCCTGCTTCATGCTGTCGCCTAGGCTTCTCACGTTTACTGTTGCCTTTTCCAGATGTATGTACATTGAGCAGATGAAAAGCAACTTAATTGAGAAGAAAACACCATTTCAAGGAAGGGGCACATCAGTTGGAGTTTTTAAGTCTTTTTTTTTAAGGAACTTAAATGGTATTTCGCATCGCCTTGCTCCGACTATTACTGCTGCCAGAATTTTTTTAAACGTAGTGAAATTCTCAGGTAAGCTGTAAATGGAAGTTGCAAGCCCACGGCATGAACGATTTCTGCTGCCGATAATAGGACGTGGAAAAATAAATGAAGAATTAAATCAAGGTTAATGAGAGAATAAAGGACAGAACAAAAATGCAATTGAAGATGGGAAAAACATCAGCTTGAATTCATTGTAGAAAATAACATGAAATGCCAATTTTCTTTCTTATTTTAATTTTTGTGAGCACCACTTTGACTATCCCGTTTAAAAACCAGCTTCCAGCTTCAATAAAGGCACAGCTTTTTAATTTTGTCATGAGCTTTCGGTTGATTGTTGAAAAAGCCGGAGATGGAAATATTTTTAGGAGTTTTCAAAAACGCAAATTGTCTGGTTAAATAGGTATATTTCGTTTTGTACGTTCAAGGATAGTTCGAATTTCAACGCTGAAAATATAATGGAAACAAAATTTTGAAAATGCCCTTGCATGAAAGATGGTCGGTTTCTTCGACACAAAAGTAACCAGAGGCTACGTAGTTGTTTTTACCACATAAACGCCAGTTGATAAATATTGACAAAACCCTTCAAGTTTATTGGATTTATTTCCTTTTTACCGTCAATTTTCAATCAACGAATTTTCGACAGTACAGCTGCTGTTTTTAGAAGGAAAAATTCTTGTGTGTTCCAGAAAGAAAAAGCGTCAGTAGCGTTTTCTCGAAGCAGTGATTTTGTATAGTTTGCTTTGAGGATTCTTACTACTGTGTTCATGAGATTTCTTTTCAGCCTGAATTGTTTTACAAAGGCTTTGCTTCTAACATTCCAATACTTTTAAAGGAGTGTACTGTGTTCGTTCATGAACTGCTTAATGTCAGCAGTGAGCCACAGGAAAGGTTGCTCTTTCACTTTCTAAACACCAAACAACCATGCGTCATTAACCTTCTCGTATTCATAGAGCTTTCTTCAAGCTTGATTTTCAAGGTGTTGATTGAATATGTTACTGGCATAATTATGATGGTCTCTGTAGTGTGTTGTTTCTAAGCTCGTATTTTATGATGTTGACTTAACGAACAAAGCCGATCATTGTTCAAGAGACACGTTGAAATAATGCCTGTTTTTGGTGTTGACGAAGCATTTTTTGTTGTAATAATGTCAATTACAGATCTCGTATCGTCATTAATTCTAATAGTTGATTTTATGAGTTCATCAAAGCCAAAAAGTTGAAAACTAGACTTGATTTCTTTATTATTATCCTTAACTTAAAATTTAAAGTTTATGTCTTCAAAAACAATCGTTTCAGTTTTGGCCCACGTTAGAAAAATTGAGTGAAAAGTTCCTTGAAATCTTCATGCAAATGTTTCGATGCATCAGGGGGTCGATACATAATAAGCACATAACTTTCAGCATTTCTCGGCATAACGTCAAATCATAAACATTCTAAATATTCCCTCTCGATGTCTAATCTCCTTTTCTAGTTGATATCATGTTTATTGTAGGCAGCTATCTCACCACTAAAGCCAGCTTGCTTTGGAGGACTTAAAAAATCATACGCTGATATATCGGAAATATTTCCAGAATCCGCCTCTTTGTTGATGTGTGTTCCGCTCAAAGTTGAGATGTTAACTTTTGTAAACGAATTCCTAATTTCCATGACATAATGTTTGTTATTAAAATTTTTTTCTAATGTTTCGGTGGAAAATATAGACTCCACAAATAAAGTAATGTTTCAAGTTGTGGTACAGACATCCTTTCCCGGGATACATTTCGTTATGTCCCGGGAAAGGAACACACATCAACAAGGAGGCAAAAGGGAAAGGAACAGCTACCAAACGTAGCAACCGTAAAGCAAGTTTAGGTTTCAAGAGTAAACTTTTCGAAGTTTGTAATTGAAATATTGGCTCACAATCAAATCTACCTTCTGTGTCTTCTGTAAATTCACGAAAAGAAGAATAAGCAAGATCGCTCCAAACAAATGGCTTCTTTATTAGAAAAGTTCTAATATCTAGTAGAAACGATCGCAGTATGACTTTTCTATACGCCATCATCAAACCGTCCCTGCTAGTCACTCCTATCGATCAAAGCAACATGCTCATATCTGAAGCAGTAATCATCTTCTTTCTGGACAGGAATTTCTGGATACCGCCTCCATTCCATACGTCAAAGGCAGCCTAAACTAATGTTTTAATAAATTTTCTTCTTGACATTGATCCTTAACGAAGTATCATTAGGCGTCAGAGTTTACATGAACCTTATATATAAAAATTAAAAACGGTTTTAATTTCTGGCGAATTCAATGTATTTTCTGCGGTGGGTTTAAGGTTTTCACGCTGTCAATTATCTTGCTAGTGTTGACAGCATTCACAGTACCATTCCCCTTTCCGATTTAAGTGTTTCTGTATCATCTTATTGGTGACAAATTTAATACCAAAAATTACAATAAATAAATGCGGCTAAATTTTCTTTTCTTTTATTGGAACACCTACATTTTTATTTCTTGTTGTCTATTGTAGTACACTTAATAATTTTTTATTGGAATTTAACATTTGTATTTAATTTTGTTAAAAAAATTAAATGTATTTATACATAGATACATATTTACATAAAAACTTACATACATACGTAATTACTTACATACATGCATACATACATACATGCATACATACATACATACATCATAGAGCGGATACATCCGATGGAGAGGGAAGGGTATTTTTGGCCCTGGGCAAAGGACAAAAAAGATTTATGTTCAAAATTTTTTGTCAAGATAATAAGATAAGTTTAATTTGACAAGAATGCCGCTGTCTGGTTTGTACAATATTTATTATGCTAAATACGCATTCAACAAAACCGCATGTTGACATAAAACTGCTGGTGTGTTTCGATGTGTTTCGATGTGGACGAATGAGCGTTCACTTTGCCACAACTACTTCCTTGGACAGGCTGTGCGAGTGTATTCTTAAACCTTGAAATGTTGGGTTGACATTCTAAGGGGTTGTTGTTTACCTGAAGGTAGGCCTCTTTAGTTATGGTTAGCGATTTGTCTTGAGATGATTTCTTGACAACTCTTCTCTTACGGGAAGCAAGGAGCCACACTTTTCGGTAGCGCTTAAAGATGACTTTCTTTAAATAGTTATAAAATTTCGGAATATTCGTAGTGTATTATTATGAATGGGTTGGTGTCACTGCTGGAATTTCTGGTGGGTAATCTTTAAGCTTTTGTTACATAGCTTCTTAGTCATTTAATGGGTTCCTACTTACCATGTGTCGTGCTCATAGATTATTTATTTCATAATAAAATAATGAAATATTATTAAGTAAACCAAAAATTCCTAATTACACCAAAGTCTTTACCTTTGGCTTTTAACCACTTCTGAGGCCCTTTCCCTAGCTTCAATTCTATTTGAAATTTTTATAATAACCCTCCCAATATTCTTACTCTCTGTAAAAGTAATCTTAGAGATGACAAAGCTACCTCCGACTTTCTTGATTATTGTTATCTATCCATTATCCATAAGGACTCTGCTTGTCATATGCTTGGCCCAGCTACCTCTGTTTTAGATTTTTTACTGGATTGCTCCTTTGGTTTACTTCGAAAGCACTCGTGTCAGTGAATCTATTTGAGTCCTATTGTGGTTTATTTTACTACGTATATTTCTATCGATCTATATCTTTCCGACTCTCAGTACCTCATCATATTTCTAATTCTATTCACACCATGTTACCTTTAACCCTCTTGCTAATATATAAGTGTGTGTTGGCCTCAATGCTCGTCATGTTCTATGGTACATATCTTAATCCTTTAATAAGGATGAAGTGGAGCCCTGCAATTTTTCATCAGCTCAGTTTTAGACTGTGTCAATTTTCCCACTTATTCCTAAACTCTAATAACTCTCCTTATTTGCTTGACTTTTATCTCTCTTCAAATTCTAATCAATTGTTTTCCTTATCTGCCTCTCTTCTTGGTAACCCAGACCATATGATGGTCTCTGCTTTTGCTTTTTTAGTCTTGACTCAGACAGCTACTTGAAACGGATCTCCGTCTCGTTTCCATTTTTACAACTATACTCAGGGTGAGTATGAGTACAGAGTGATTCATGATCTCCTGACTGGTTTCCCTTTGAAAATTCATTTTATCAATTTGCACTGAAAAATGTGCTTTTAAAGTAACATCATATTTTAGTCCAGTATAGATGATTTTGTGTCTTACAGTGGATGTCATTGTTCCACCTGGTTCTCCCTTAAGTTTTGTACAGACAACATACAGCTCAATCATTGTTTTTTTAGTTTTAACGCGATGACACTTCTATTAATAAACAGTTTATTTTATTTATGCTAGAAATGGTCCCAAAAGGGGCTTTGCTGAAGCAAAAGATCGTTATGGTGAAACTATTAAAGCTCTTATTTTCACCCAAAAAGCTTGGCTCTAAAAAGTTTTGCATAATTTACAACATTTTTACTAAAGTTAAATCCACCATTTTCCTCTTTTTAATGGCTTACAGGTCTTGAGCTCTTTAAAAGATAAGGGATAACGTCTGACTGGATCCTTTACTAACAATTGTTTTGTTGATGAATCTGAATTAGTTCTTCCAAATTTTCCACTCCGCTCTTCAAAGACATTAATTACTTCCCTAAAAAGTTTTCTTCTTGCTGTAGTCATTTCTTTTTTTGATCGCCATCCACTCTACCAGACCCTTAGAGTATTCTTATGACTGACTTGCTTTCCTGAGCTTGCTTCCGTACTTTAGAAACTCTTTAAGAGATTTGTTTTCTAATAATTACTTTTCTACTTCTTTGTAATGCCCATCTGTAATCCCTGTGTTTAAAATGATGGGGACCAATTCTATTAACCAAACCATTGCCTGATCTTTTTGCTTCAAATAAGCAGAAAGGTGTTTGAACGACCAATAAAATATCACAATGTCCTTCACTTGGAGCCCGACAATCTATTCGCAGATAAACTACTAGATCTTAGTAAATTCTCATCCACTGTAGATCTCATTATTGTTATTACTGGGCGATTCTATCTTGATATTTTTAAGGTATTTTATAATGTTTGTCATTCTGGTCAATTCCATAAACTGATATTGGAACGCATTTATGGAAAAAATTTCAAATTTTATTGTATCTTTCCTGAACAATAACATAATTAAAGTTGTTATTGCTGAGCAATCTTTTTCTGCATCTATAAATACTGGTGTTTGTTAAAGTTTCACAATGGGACCTATAATATTTCTTCTTTTTATAAGTAACCATCTCCAAACTGTTAACAAAAACTTTGCTCACAATATCATTATTTACTCGTACATTAAAAGCAAACCATATTTTTGATCACTCTAGCATTGCCCTTTTCTTTCAGCATGACCTTGGATATGTTTTTGATTAAAATTGCCAGTGTCTTGTTACTTTCTGTGGTACTAAGGC
This sequence comes from Morbakka virulenta, assembly GCA_003991215.1. NCBI lineage: Eukaryota > Metazoa > Cnidaria > Cubozoa > Carybdeida > Carukiidae > Morbakka > Morbakka virulenta. The sequence continues at coordinate 999,414 of RDPX01000056.1, forward strand.
TAAGTTTCTCATTATTGACAGACATAGATCTACCAACTGGATTTGTGTTTCGATTGCTGGCTTGACTGAAGTACCATCTTTTTTCACAACATTTGTGACACTTGTATGGTTATTAATCAAAAAAAAAAAAAGGATAAGAAAACAAATTGAGAAAATGGAGCTGGTTAAGATTTTACGAAAGGAAGACTCCAAATCCCTGGCTGAAAGCCGAATACCTACTCCCATAAAACACAGCTAGTTGCAGAAACTACGGACATCATAACTCAACAAGAAAACCTGGGAGGAAGGTGGATAGCTGACAACAACATCATGACGCCTGTGGGTGAAAGCCTACATGAAGCTCAGCATTCAAAGAGATCTCTTGCAAGTCCCAAAGCAACGTTTACCATTAGACATTGGTATGTAAGAACGATGTATACAGGAGGAACTACAGCACAGATAGCGAGAGAGATAGAAAGGTGCCACCTTGAGGTTTTTGGGATCAGTGAATGCAGATGGACAGCAGCAGGAATAATAAAGCTGACGACAGGACAGACACTGATTTACAGTGGAGATGAGAAACTGCACGAGGGTGGGGTTGGTATCATGATCAGCCAACAAGCTGAAAAACGCTCATGGAATGTACCCCAATTAACAAGAGGATCATAACTGCCAGATTCTACTCGGGCTATAGACGAATGACTATCATACTTAGTGAGAACCAGCATCAAGCTCCGCCTTCAATCGCACAGAAATAAGAACAAGGACAACCCAATGATGGACGATGCCCGATTGAAGGATAAAGAAACCAAGAGGAAGTACTGAAAGAGAGCAAGGAGTAAGATGGAAACGTACGGAACTGAGTCTGAAGATATAAAGGAGGTGTGGGGGCAATAGAGGAGTGCCTATGTCAACGCAGGAGAGGAAGTAATTGGATTTAGGAAAGGGAAAAGCAAACCATGGAGCAGTGATAGGACATGGGAAGTGATAGATGAGAGGAAAGGAAGTAAGACCAGAAATGACAGCACCCGTTCAGAGAATATCAAGAACAGGATGAAGGAAGAATACAGAGAGAAAGATAGAGAGGTGAAGAGAAGTGTAAGGCAAGACAAGAGAAGATGGATGAAAGAGAAAGCACAGGGAGCTCAAAAAGTGGCAGAGAACGGGTGACAGAAAATACTCTACAGCATATTGAAACAGCGGACAGCACACAACACAAGGCAAGCAGGTAGCAAAGATAGAGAGGTGCTGAAGAATAAAAAAGGCACGAAAGAAAGATAGAAGAGAGAGACACCATATAAACCACCAAAAAGAAAAAGCGGAAGAGGGAGAAGATATTGATATTTCAACTAAAGCACCAGCTTTGGAAGGGAGACGAACTGCACAGAAAGCCCCTTGAGCAGACAAAATTATTGGACAAATTTTCAAAGGAGATCTAGGGCTGACAAGCATTGAACTAAAAAGAACTTCTGACGACCATATTTGGGGGAAAGAAGCTGCTCCTACCCAATGGACAAAAGGACTTTTATGCAAAATCCCAAAGAAAGGCAACCTACAGGAATGTGAAAATTGGAGAGGAGTTACATTGCTGTCGTTGACGAGCAATGTGCTCACCAGGATCTTGATTAATGGGATACAGTCAGGAGTGGATATATTACTCACGAAAGAACCATACGGCGTTTGGACAGGCAGAGGAAGTGTGGACCAAATGTTCATACTTGAGAATATCTTTGAGCAAGTCAACGAATGAAATGCTACTTTGTATATCCGCTTTGTTGACGTCTGAAAGGCCTTTAATTTCATTCAAAGAGATAGACTTTGGATAATTATGTGTCAATATGTAATCACCACGAAACTGGCTTAGATGGTCATGACCTTTTATGAGGATTTTCAATTCTCAGTCATTGATGAAAGGAAACAACAGAGTGGTTTCCATTGATAACCGGGATGAAACAGGGCTCTGCATGTCAGGATTCCTTTCTCTCCTCATGATCGACTAGGTAATGCGGAGAACAACAGATGGTAAGAGAACTGGAATCAGATGGGACTTTACAACAATGGTGGAAGACCTTGATTTTGCAGATAATCTTTCCCTCCTTTCATCTGGCATGAAGCATTTACAACAAGGCTTGAAGAATATTCTTCTACTGTTGGACTGAATCTGAACAACAAGAAGTGTAAAGTGATGAAAGCTAAGAGTAGGGGTGAGGAAAAGTTGAAAATGCGAGGGAGCGAAGTGGAGGAGGTAAAGAGTTTCACGTGAATAGGAATCAATGTGACGAAGGACTGTGGAGGAACAACAGATGTTAGAAGGAAAATAGCCTTGGCCAGCGCTCAGGTCAAGCTGATATCAAAGCTCTGGTAGGCCGGCGACAACAGCAGAAAGTCTCCAATTTCAAGAGCCTTGTAAAGTCAGTATTGCTTTTTAGATGTGAGACCTGGAAACTGACAAAGGGAAAGGAAGAAAAACTGGACATATTCCAAAATAGGTGATTTTGAAGAATCCTGAAGATACGATGACAGCACCTCTCCCGACTCCTACATTGGGAAATCAAAGCGTTCTTTGTGTCAAAGAGAAAATGAGCACAAAAGAGCTATTGAAAAAGGTGACAATAAGACTCATGAAAGCAAAACACACGAAGTTGTCAAAGGCCTCACTCTTAAGCATGATGTACGATGTATTCTTCCTATTGATCCAAATGTTCTTTCTTTATCCTCTGTAGATCTAGACTCTTCTGCATAGTAACTTCTCTGCAGCTTTGGTGGTCCTTTCTTCCATTTCTTGCTGTAAGTGAGATTGTAGGACAAAGTTGTCTGCAAAGTCAAGGTTATCCAGTTGCTTCCTCAATGTTCCTCTTGATGCCGTTTTTTCTCTTTGTGGTGAATGTACATTATCCCCATGGCAAGCAGTACCAGGAAAAGCAAGAAGAAGCAGCCGTGCAATGTTTCTGTCTGGAACTGGAAAGTGGCCATCAATTTTTCCTTATAAGCTATATGTCAGATCATTCTATGTCTTCATGTCAATGGTAATCTTTTCAGGCATCTTGTGGTAACTGAGTAGCTCCAGAATGTTTTACTACAAGAACCGTGAAACCCTTTTTAGTAATTGATAAATTTTTTGTATCTTATTTACTAATTCCTCTTCGCAGGTTCTCGTCCATAAGAGTACCACCAGAACTTTCATCACAGTAGTGTCTGCCTTACATTTCACAAGAACGCTCCACGTCTTTCTACTGCTTTTATATCATTCTCCATGGTTCTCCTCAAAGTCTCCTTGGAATGATCTCTTTTTATTAGAACCATATGGGTCCAGCGAAGCGCAGTTTTTTTTCTGCTATGCAGGTAAAATCTAAATAGTTAATATTTTAATCCTTTAAAAACCTGCTGTTTGGAAAATCTGACTGATAACAATGTCAGAGAATCCATACCATATACGCACTAACCAAGGATACAGATAGAGAAGCTTTATCGTGTCATGAATCCTAAGCGTTTTCTAAGTTATATTTTGAGAAATATTTCTCCCACCGTCAAACAACTACTGTGACTATGTACCACAATCTGTCATTTACATGAGATCTACACTCAAACCAACTGTGCACTCATTCAAACATTTTCTGTGATTGCTGAAATATTCAGGCAAACATTTGAAGCCACAGATATGTTAACGGTTGATCAGATGAAAAAAAACCCGCTCACAAAATCTTTGCAATTATCAAAGAAGATCACATATAAAACGTCTTGAAGCAAGCAAATAGTCTATGCGCAATTAAATTTATCATGGAGAAAGAAGACAAAAAATAGCTACCATTCCATGATGTCCTAGTGAAAAGCAAACAAATTGCAACATTTCTGTTATTATCTACAGAGGTCCAACTGATATTGACCAATACCTCAATAATACCTCAGACAAATCAGTTCATCCATCTACGTATGCTTGCTATGTATGTTATTTTTTGTCTGCCCTTGCTTTGTTTTCCGTTGATCCTGCCTGTCACACTAAGATGTTCACCCTACGATCGATTTACTGAGGTCCTCTGAGACTTGTCTGCAGTTATACACCTCGTTAAGAATATCAATAAGCTTCTCTAAAAGTCTTCTAGTGCTACAATCATCTCGGTCATTATTACTTTTCATTTTTTGTAATGTGGCTTTAAATTCTGATCTTAGGACTTTTGGTACCTCCATGGTTTTTCGTATTTCTGGCTTGTTAACCCCGTCATATGAAAAAGTTCCATTAAATATTATTCTGCCCAGGGTTCAAGGATTTTATCCCTTTCCATTATGACTTCTCTATCGCCCGATTCATTGCTTTTGCATCTTTCAAACTCTTTGTACTGTTCGTTAATCCTAGTTTTCCTGCATTTCATTTTTATTTTCTTATTCGCCAGCTTATATTCCTCGCTTCTGTGGTTATAAATCTGTTGTCTGGAGCGCATTTTGTCCAAGATCTCGTTTGTCATCCACTTTTTTCCCCTCGCGTTTAGGGACAACTTCTTTGCTGCAGATACTGTCGCTTCTATAAAGGCTTTCCACTTTGTTTGTTTTTTTCCCCTTGGTTCTCAGGCATTTCAAATTAGTTCTGGAGAGTTACAGTATATTCTTTTTGAATGGTTTGGTTCTCTAGCAAGGTACTGTACTCCATTCCTGGTGTTGCCTTTCTTTCCTTGGTTGTCTTCTGCTTAACCCTTACATTGCATGTGACTGGGTTGTGATCACTGTCACTGTCTGCTCCTGGGTGTGTCTTTGATTGTTGAATTACACTCGTATATTGTTTCTTGGTGGCAAGGTAGTCAATCTAGGTCTTGACATCGTCTCCCGAACTTCGCAATGTCCACAATCAGCGTAGAGGTTGCTTATACCATGAGTTGGTTAATAGATACTCCTTTGGTTTACACCATTGAACCAATTTTTCTCCCCTTTAATTTTGTGTACTCAGACCAAACGTCCCATCAGTTTCTACATCTGATTCACTCCCTACCTTTGCCTTTAGGTCACCCATTATGATTGCGTTGTTTTTTTAGCTTTCTCCAAAGTTTCGTTGAACTCCTCAATTTTCTCTTCGCTGCTTGTGGTCGTTGTTGTAAAGAGCTGAATGTTGCTGATAGCTGCTTGCTTTCCTTTCAGTTTTACTAGTACGAGTCTATCTGAAAATGCCCACCATCCTACCAAGCTCTTGGCACTTTCTTTGTGAAGTATCACAGCCACTCTTTTTTCGTGTTTTACTCCAACTGAATATAATACCCTAAATCCTCACGGTTGAACTCATTGCTGTTCGTCCATCTTGTTTTGCACATTTCTAGAAAGTTTATTTTTAAGATGAACATTTCTATTTTCACATTTTCCAGCTTCCCACTCTGAAAACATGCTCTTACATTCCATGGTCCAATTTTCAGTGGTTGTTTCTTGTGTTGCAGAAAGTAGCCTGATGACAATTCGGTGCCATCTACTTCTCATGGGCTGCCGTACCGAGCGTAAAATCCAAATCATTGACATATATTTCACGCCATTTTCTTCGTTCAAAGTAGTGTACATGTTTATGATGTTCTTGGTAATATAGAGCGGTGGTTTGCTGTTGCCTTCCGCTCAGTATTTTTGTCAAGTATTTTCGTCTCCAGAAGGGCTGCCATGGACCTAGACCATAGTTTCTCTACTTTCTATCAGTGCTTTTACCGGAATACTTTCTGTTTTTGACGCCCTTACATTTCTCTAGTTAAAAAATGCAATTTTGGATCTTTTCCTTTGTTTTGTACTTTTTTTGGCCACTGGGAGGTCTCTGTCTGCTGGCTGGACATTTGGTGAATCGTTTGGAGGCAGCGTGTGTAGTAGGTTTTCGAACTGATCTATTAGCATGTTCCTCTGTTACCGCTCACCTGTAAGCAGTTTTACATCTATGGCTTTAATCAGTGTTTTTGATTTATTCTGTTGAATGTTCCTGCTGACTCTATTGTGATGCAATAAAAATCCTTTGTGGTTTCCTGCCTGACCACTTTCTTTGTTTCCTTTACTGGTGTAGTTACACAGTTCTTTCAGTTGATCTTGATGTCTTTCTTTTTTGGTCTCTTGCTCAAAGCTGACTTTTTCTTCTTCCTCTATTGTATCTTCTGTAAGAAATTGGTCGAGGTCCTATTTGTGTGAGTGTTCCTTTGAGATCTTAGTACGATGGATGCTTTAGTTTAAATATGTAATATCTCTATGGCAGATTTGTCTTTCCTGTCTATTTCTTCTTTTCTCCCAGCTACAGCTGGAAATAGACAACCAAAAGATATTGATCTGAAGCAAAGTCACTACTTCTGCGGACACGTATGTGTTGGTAAGGTCTTCGAAACGTCTCACCAATGCACTTATCATCTATCTGGCTCTCAGTACTGAGGTCAGGTGATATTCTGGTAGCTTTGCAAATTTTTCTGATGGCTTCACTGANTGGATGCTTTAGTTTAAATATGTAATATCTCTATGGCAGATTTGTCTTTCCTGTCTATTTCTTCTTTTCTCCCAGCTACAGCTGGAAATAGACAACCAAAAGATATTGATCTGAAGCAAAGTCACTACTTCTGCGGACACGTATGTGTTGGTAAGGTCTTCGAAACGTCTCACCAATGCACTTATCATCTATCTGGCTCTCAGTACTGAGGTCAGGTGATATTCTGGTAGCTTTGCAAATTTTTCTGATGGCTTCACTGATAACAAATTTGCTCCTGTGTGAACAGGTCCTCAATTCCTCCGTAATCGTCGCTCATGTTGCTCAGTCCTTGCCACTTAATAATCTCCTTTATACTGTGTTGTCTTTTGGCCTGATATTGCTGCAGAGTTTTTCCTTGCTTTCTTTATTCGTTACATTTGTAGGGAAGAAGCAGTGGATTTTATTCATGCTTTTCTTTTAAGTTTTACAGGAGACTGAGACAATACCAGAGATTAGGAGTTCTGAATAATTGAAGTTTTCCGTACAACAGTTGCTAGCAAATAGGCTACTCATTTAGTGTGTGAGTGATATTTTCATCTTCGTGGTGAGAGCACAGCAGGAGCTCTTCTTTGCCTTAGCTCTTCTATCAGGATACTGTCCATCTTGATTCACCTGTCCTAAAGATGGGACGATTGCACAGCTTTGGCTACTTTTTTGTCTCAGATATGCTCCTCACTTTCTCTGTCCCAATGCTGGGAATTAAGCTGATTGAGAGAATGGTAGTCAATCAAGTGGGTCTCACTTTAATTCTGGCTCTTATCATCCGATGTCATATGTTCTTTTGTTGAAAGTCAGTTCTTTCGCATAACCAATCATTGAATTGTTTTTGTCAATACTCCTGTAGCTTCATATTTTTATCGAGAGGAGAGCTGCTTTCCTCCCATCCCTTCTCTCTTATCCAAATTTGGGACCATCTGAGATTCGAAGGAACCCTTTCTGGAAGAAATAGTTGCTGTGATGGTTTCAGTGACATTCATCTCTTCTAACTACAAAGGTGCGTCAAGTTTAGCTAAAATATAGCTTTAATTCCAAAAATGGCTTACAAATAATTATGTTTAATTCTTGATGGTAGGAGGTAGGTTTTCCGTGTTGCTAGCATTTCATGTATGGCATCTGCAGTGCAATGTATACGGAGGTTTGCAAACTTATTTGATATAGTATTCTATATCAGAAGCACCTTGTAATTTAGAATTTATTTGATAGTAGTGACTTCAAGGAATTAATAGTGATGGAAACATTCAAGTTCCTAATGCAATAGGAACTAAAATATCTGTGTTTTGCAGGCGTAAGAGACTGTATGCATTTACTGTAATTTTATTTCAAAATTTATACTAGAGCTTAAGTGGAGAAGTGGAGGAAGAAGCACGCAAGTGGACTACCTAGTGTACAAAAGAAGACATCTGAAAGAAGTCAGTGACTGCTTTGTACTGGGAGGAGAGTGTGTTGCTGCACAGCATAAGGTAGTAATATGCAAGTTGATGATCAAAACCAAGAGAACAAGAAAAAGGACATCTAATCCAAGAATAAAATGGTGGAAACTGAGAGAAGCTGAGTGCAGGAGGAACTTCAATCGGGAGCTAGTAGAAGCACTGAGTTCAACCACGGATGTACTTGAAAAATGGACTGAGCTCACCGAGAAAATTCGAGAAACGGCCAAGGCAGTTCTGGGAGCAACATCAAGCTGTAGGAGTTCAGACAAGGAAACATGGTGGTGGAATGATGCAGTACAAGATAGTATCCAGAACAAGAGGAAAGCAAAGAAAGTGTTTGACAGGACAGGCCAAGAGGAAGACAAAAGGGAATACGAGACTAGACGAAGAGAAGCGAAGCAGGAAGTAGCCAAGGCAAAGGAGGAAGCATACAATGATCTCTACGATAGGCTGAACACAAGGGAAGGAGAAAAGGATTTATTTCGGATTGCGAAGCAAAAGGACAAAGCTTCAAAGGATATTCAACAGGTTAGAGTCATCAAAGATGCAGATGGAAGACTGTTAACAGATGAGAATGAAGTGTTAGAAAGGTGGAAAAGTTACTTTGAAGGCCTCATGAACACAGAAAATCCCAGAGAAGAAAGAATTGAAGAAGCCCAGAGA
>RDPX01000056.1:1008456-1019248 GCA_003991215.1 Morbakka virulenta
GTTTATTTTTAAGATGAACATTTCTATTTTCACATTTTCCAGCTTCCCACTCTGAAAACATGCTCTTACATTCCATGGTCCAATTTTCAGTGGTTGTTTCTTGTGTTGCAGAAAGTAGCCTGATGACAATTCGGTGCCATCTACTTCTCATGGGCTGCCGTACCGAGCGTAAAATCCAAATCATTGACATATATTTCACGCCATTTTCTTCGTTCAAAGTAGTGTACATGTTTATGATGTTCTTGGTAATATAGAGCGGTGGTTTGCTGTTGCCTTCCGCTCAGTATTTTTGTCAAGTATTTTCGTCTCCAGAAGGGCTGCCATGGACCTAGACCATAGTTTCTCTACTTTCTATCAGTGCTTTTACCGGAATACTTTCTGTTTTTGACGCCCTTACATTTCTCTAGTTAAAAAATGCAATTTTGGATCTTTTCCTTTGTTTTGTACTTTTTTTGGCCACTGGGAGGTCTCTGTCTGCTGGCTGGACATTTGGTGAATCGTTTGGAGGCAGCGTGTGTAGTAGGTTTTCGAACTGATCTATTAGCATGTTCCTCTGTTACCGCTCACCTGTAAGCAGTTTTACATCTATGGCTTTAATCAGTGTTTTTGATTTATTCTGTTGAATGTTCCTGCTGACTCTATTGTGATGCAATAAAAATCCTTTGTGGTTTCCTGCCTGACCACTTTCTTTGTTTCCTTTACTGGTGTAGTTACACAGTTCTTTCAGTTGATCTTGATGTCTTTCTTTTTTGGTCTCTTGCTCAAAGCTGACTTTTTCTTCTTCCTCTATTGTATCTTCTGTAAGAAATTGGTCGAGGTCCTATTTCTGTGAGTGTTCCTTTGAGATCTTAGTACGCTGGATGCTTTAGTTTAAATATGTAATATCTCTATGGCAGATTTGTCTTTCCTGTCTATTTCTTCTTTTCTCCCAGCTACAGCCGGAAATAGACAACCAAAAGATATTGATCTGAAGCAAAGTCACTACTTCTGCGGACACTTATGTGTTGGCAAGGTCTTCGAAACGTCTCACCAATGCACTTATCATCTATCTGGCTCTCAGTACTGAGGTCAGGTGATATTCTGGTAGCTTTGCAAATTTTTCTGATGGCTTCACTGATAACAAAGTTGCTCCTGTGTGAACAGGTCCTCAATTCCTCCGTAATCGTCGCTCATATTGCTCAGTCCTTGCCACTTAATAATCTCCTTTATACTGTGTTATCTTTTGGCCTGATATTGCTGCAGAGTTTTTCCTTGCTTTATTTATTCGTTACATTTGTAGGGAAGAAGCAGTGGATTTCATTCATGCTTTTCTTTTAAGTTCTACAAGAGCCTGAGACAATTCCAGAGATTAGGAGTTCTGAATAATTGAAGTTTTTCGTACAACAGTTGCTAGCAAACAGGCTACTCATTTGGTGTGCAAGTGATATTTTCATCTTCGTGGTGAGAGAACAGCATGAGCTCTTCTTTGCCTTAGCTCTTCTATCAGGATACTGTCCATCTTGATTCACCTGTCCCAAAGATGGGACGATTGCACAGCTTTGGCTACTTTTTTGTCTTAAATATGCTCCTCACTTTCTCTGTCCCAATGCTGAGAGTTAACCTGATTGAGAGAATGGTAGTCAATCAAGTGGCTCTCACTTTAATTCTGGCTTTTATCATCCGATGTCATATGTTCTTTTGTTGAAAGTCAGTTCTTTCGCATAACCAATCATTGAATTGTTTTTGTCAATGTTCCTGTAGCTTCATATTTTTATCGAGAGAAGAGCTACTTTCCTCCCATCCCTTCTCTCTTATCCAAATTTGGGACCATCTGAGATTCGAAGGAACCATTTCTGGAAGAAATAGTTGCTGTGATGGTTTCAGTGATATTCATCTCTTCTAACTACGAAGGTGCGTCGAGTTTAGCTAAAATATAGCTTTAATTCCAAAAATGGCTTACAAATAATTATGTTTAATTCTTGATGGTAGGAGGTAGGTTTTCCGTGTTGCTAGCATTTCATGTACGCATCTGCAATGCAAGGTATACGGAGGTTTGCAAACTTATTTGATATAGTATTCTATATCAGAAGCACCTTATAATTTAGAACTTATTTGATAGTAGTGACTTCAAGGAACTGGTAGTAATGGAAACATTCAAGTTCCTAATGCAATAGGAACTAAAATATCTGTGTTTTGCAGGCGTAAGAGACTGTATGCATTTACTGTAATTTTATTTCAAAATTTATACTAGAGCTTAAGATTCTGTACATTATATTGAGGGTGTTCTTGTAGTTCTCTGTCTTTTCTGTAGAATTGGTTGATAATCAAAATAGCCAAAGGTAGTAGAGTGGTATTTTTCCAGGTATGATGTTTGATGTCACTTGACATTGTGATATTTGGAGTAGCATTAACAACTTTAAGATGCAGTTTTTAACTGTGGTAGTGACTCTGTTGACTTCTGTCTCATGTGACTACATTATTAACCAGATGAAGGGATGCTCAAGGCTCCTTAAATATCACAAATGGTAAATTCGTAAGGTTTTAATAAAAATACCACTGTCAGAGGAGGAGAGAAATGGATAAGTTCAGAATATCAAGTACAGATACCAGGGGTTTATGTTTGGTTAGAATATCAAAGCGAAACACTAACAAGAATGTTGACAATATTTTAGTCTAATAAAATTCCACTCATCTTGTAAAAGTTGGTATTTAGCATTCATAATTTTCTTTGGATAAACTTTTCTGGAATAAAATTCCACTTTCAATCAAATGTTTGGCACCAGCTACTACAATTTGGTGAATAATTTTTCACAATGTTTCCTAAATTAGTGAGAAATTGGACTGCCCAATAGAACTTGTTGTTCGATCCGATCTTTTCCTCTTGGTCCAACAACAATTTTTTTTCTTAGTTTTAATACTTGTTAAGACAGCTCAAATAGATTTTTCTTCTTATTATTATTACCAACACCACCACCACCATCATCATCACTATCATCATCATCATTATTATTATTACTATTATTATTACTATTATTATTACTATTATTATTAAAAAAATTAAAAGTGGGGTCTCTTCTGCAGTTTCGGTGTAGACTGCAGAAGGGACCATGTGTAAGATTTATGCAGACTTTGAATTAAAGTCAAGAAAGTAGCTGAGAGAAGTCCTTCCCCGAAACCAGATTATGATTTGTTAACTGCAGACGCCACATTGCAAAACCAAAATTAAACATTGGTTGTGTACAAATATTTCAATACCAAGAGAAAACCTACCCCCTTAAATTCATAAGCAGTATCAGAAGCCGATATTTTAAAGACTGAATCCCAATGAAAATCCCCCCAAAAAAGTAATGAAATCCATCCCAGTCAACCTGAACAAATGTTTACTTTCACTGTGATGTGGCTTATCATTATTTGAAGCTGTTGACTTAACCTTTACTGAGACAACATTCTGATGAGGACCCACAAAGATGAACATTGTCAGATGAAATTGTACAATGTTTAAGAACAGAATTCAATGGAGATCGAAAAGAGAAGAGGGTTGAGTCTGAAGGTTCATTTCCAAGAAGACTTTTGTTCTGCAAAGAAATTGTTTCTAATGATAAAGTCAAAAAGCGGCAGAAATCGACGAAAGAAGAAATCCTGGAGCTTATGGAACAAAGTAGGAAGATATTTAATTGTACCTGGTCAAACTAATACCAACTCTACAATAAACTTAAAGGAAAATCCAAAGAAGCAAAGGAGGTTTCCCTAAATAGAATGTAAAAAGGTAGAGAAAGACAGCAGAAGAGGTACCAGCAACATACACTAGAACATACATGATATAATCAAGAAGAAAAAGTTGTTACTTATCAAGATGTATCAAAGGGAAAGATGATTCCATCATACTATCGTAAAATGGAATATTAGAACAATGGAATAAATACATTGAAGAGCTATTCATGGATATCCGGGGTGAAAAACCCGAAATTAGAAAATCAGTTGAATCCTTAAAGATCCTGAAATCAGAAGTAGAAGGAGCACTCAAAAGAATGAAAAATTGGAAAGGACCTGGTCCTGATGGAGAAATAGCAGAACTCATGAAAGCAGCTAGTAACCTTGGATTAGAAAATTAACCGACAGAATCAATGAAATGTATGAAAATGGTAAAACACTAATCAAATCACCAAGTCTGTCCTCGTCGATGTACCAAAAAGTCCGAGTGTGACAGAATGTGAAGGTCACCGAACCATTAGATTAATGAGTCATATAACAATGGTAAAACGTTAAGACATAATGATGCGTTCTCGTGCCAAAATGTTTTCAGAAATTACTAGAAAAAGTGTGGGTTTATGTGTCAGATAGGTACAAGAAACACAATTTCTATTATATGGAGCTTAGATAAGAGCTATCGAAATGCAACACGAGTTACACTTATCCTTTTTAGACTATACCAAAGCGTCCTACAAAGTAAAGCATGAGGAATTATTGAACTTGTTTACAAAATTTAGATATAGACGGAAAAGACCTGAAATTAATTGGAAACATATTGGCAGTATCATGTTTGTATAGGAAGTGGTGCAGCTACACATCATTAAAAGGGGGAGATCGACAGGGCTGTGTGTTTTTACATGACATTCTAGACTTTTAGAGTGAAAAAAGTCTTAGAGATATGAGACAATAGAAGTTTCATAATACTTGGAAATATTGCTCCTGCGTTTTGGAGATATTTTATACAGCCTTTGCCATTTTTAATCCACCCAATATTCAGTAAACCAAAGGCTGCTGTGATTTAAGTTAGCTGAACAGGTTTTGATATTGGAATCCTGACTGTTAGCAAGCGTGTATTTACAATTTTTATTTGTAAAAAAATATCAACTAACTGAATTGACAAACCACTCTACATGCACTGGATGATATGTTCTGAAAGTACCTTGCGAAAAGCGTAGTATCGGTATCCAATCAATAAACAACAGGAGGTCTGAACGTAAGACAAAGCAATGACAGAAGTAAGATGAAGTGAGTAATCTCTTACACCTCTGTCATTTCACAGAGCTATTCTATTACGACCAGAGGAATCTTCTTGCTTTTGCATCCAGAGGTGTTTATCTTGTCTAAGATGAGACTATTTTGAAAGTACACTGGTCTTCTGCAAAGGGAAAATCGTTTGGGTGTTTTCCTCAATTCTATTTAAGAATAGGAACACCAACAATGAGGTGACCTTTTTAAAATTAAAGAACTGCTTAACAGTCTGTATAGCAGCATTAGTTTTTGACAAGTCAAGATTTTCCTGGTCTTTTACGATGTTCAAGCCCGGGAAATAGATTGTCTCCACTTCCATACGTGTAGGCTCAAGATGGGGTAATATTGTCTTTACATAGCCCCAGATAACCTCTTATCTACAACAAATAATCTTGCCTCAGTTTTTAGTAATGTCAGAGGTTTTCGTTCTAATAAATCTTTTGTCAAAGAATTCTTAGTTTTGTTTCATCTCATATTCTTGCGCTTTGTTAGACAATCCTTAATAACGTTAGTAATAATGATATTCATGTTGAAGACTAATTTTCTTTGTTTCGACTAGAATCTACGACATCTTCACGGTCTTGCTATCTATCCTCGACAGGACCTTCCAGTTATTACAAAAAAAGTATCTAATAGCTAGACTTTCATACTCTTCAGACTCTCTTCTTCAGGCCATTTGTTATCTATTTCTCTTGTGTCAATATATCCTTTTCGATTCTTGCTCAGTTATTGAAACGGTATCAGAATTTATTGGTAAAGCCTTGGACAAGAATTACACTGCTAGCATAATTGATGGTGTCTCATGACATGAGCTGGTTGACTCATTCTAATAGGACTGAAGGACCTGGAAACTACCTACGACTTTGCTCTTGCCCATGCGTTTGTACAGCTTGTTGATTTTCCAGAAGATTTCCTCATTCAGACTCAACCCTCTTCTCTTTTAGATCTCCATTGAATTCTGTTCTTAAACATTGTACAATTTCATCTGACAATGTTCATCTTTGTGGGTCCTCATCATAATGTTTTCTCAGTAAAGCTTAAGCCAACAGCTTCAAATAATGACAAGCCACATCTCAGTGAAACTTAAAATTTGTTCAGGTTGACTGGGATGGATTTCATTACTTCCTTGGTGTTTTTCGTTAGGATTCAGTCTTTAAAATATCGCCTTCTGATACTGCTTATGAATTTAAGGGGGTAGGTTTTCTCTTGGCATTGAAATATTTGTACACAACCAATGCTTGATTTTGGTTTTGCAATGTGGCGTCTGTAGTTAACAAATCATAGTCTGGTTTCGGGGAAGGACTTCTCTCAGCTACTTTCTTGACTTTAATTCAAAGTCTGCATAAATCTTATACATGGTCGCTTCTGCAGTCCACACCGGGGCTGTAGAAGAGACCCCACTTCTAATATTTTTAAATAGACTAATAATAATAACAACAATAGTAATAATAATAGTAATAATAATAATAATGGTAATGATGATGATGATGGTTGTTGTTGTTGTGGTGGTGGTGGGTAATAATAATAATAATAATAATAATAATAATAATAATAATAATAATAATAATAATAAACAGTCTATTTTGAGCTGTCTTAACAACTATTAAAGCTAAAAAAAAATTGTTGTCGGACCAAGACAAAAAGATGGGATCGAACAACAAGTTCTTTTGAGCAGTCCAATTTCTCACTAATTTAGGAAACATTGTAATGATGAAGTCGATCAAATTTTTAGTTTGACCACAAGATGAAGATTTGTAAATAGGTTTTACTTTCAACATGTTGTTTGTTATTTGCAGGTCATTTGTCATTTATCAGGTAGAATTTTGCGAAAGAGGGACTCTAGTATTGGCTGTTCCATTTGTATGCTTGCCAGTAGCTGAAGGAAGTTGATTAAGATATTTATCATGTCGTGAGTCGTAAGCTTTTTAAAGCTTGATGTAAGATATTTATCACGACATGATAAATATCTTACATGAATGGCTTCCACTGAGTCCATAAATTCTTGAATTTTTAAGATTATTAGAGGAATTGATGAAAGTAGACCAATATTGCAGTTGAAGTCGTTTATTACACTGGCCTGCTAAGTTTTAAATGTCAAGCTGATTCTAAAGTAATTTGTTATGCAAAATCCAAAAATAATTACTCATTTTGTTGTAAAAGAATTTTCAACGCCCTTTAATATAATTTATTACATTTAATTTTGGATGTAGTGCTTTACAAAAATCATGTCATGTATCTATCAAACTTTAGAAAACAAAGATTGTACATTAGGCAACAATTAATCATGGATAAAGGGCGTTTTTATGACTTTCTCCTGTGATAAGTAGCTACCACGTCTCTTTTCAAACACCAACAGTATTCTGCAAAAAAGTTTACATCCCATGGGCCTTGGTAGCTTTTTTCCATAACACGAATGTCCTGGTGGAAACGCTCGTCATGTTCTTCACTCAATCTTCACAGTTCTGAAAGCAATAGTCTAAATGGGGTCGTAGAATGTGCATTTTGACTGACATGCAAGCCCTTAATTTTTGAAAGATTTTCAGGAATTCTTCGACTTCCTTCTCGTATTCTGGACTCCGGTTGTTTCCAAGAAAGGTCGTATTTACTGAATTAAACGACAGCTGAGCAGACCACTCAGCTGCATACAGTGCATCATTGAATATTGAGTCCTTTATGAGTTCCCGTATCTGAGGCCCATTAAAAGCCTATAGTTTTTCAAAGCTTATCCGAGTAAAAGTCTGCTTAAGGAAAGTAAAGTCTCTGCTTTCCCTGTCCATTGCCTTTACAGAATTCTTCATAAGTCTCAGTTTGATATGTTAGGCTGGAAGTAATGTATTTTTTAGTTCAACAAGAGGGTGAGGCTAAACACTGCGCCAACCAGGCTCCAACCCTTCTCTTGGCGGCCATTCTTGTCTGATATAATGTTGATCATCAGGCCAACTGTCCCACAAATACAGAAAGCAGGAGTAATTTGTGTACCCATTCCATAGTTCTAAAACCAATCCAACAACCTTATCTCCACAGATCTCCACGAATAAACTAACCATGGTCATGCTAAAACAAACAGCAACTGATCCATGTTGTTGCGAGTTTTTTTCACTTGCACAGAATGACTAATTGGAATCGAAGAGTATTTATTTCCATTATGAAGGAGAGCTGCTTTTAGACTTTTACTGGACGAGTCGATGGAAAGTCTCCATTCCTTTGCAAAATAGTTCATCCCCATTGATTTCATCAAATCAGCAAAGTTGTTGCAGTAAACCAATGACGAGTCTTTCTGGGTCTCTCTTGATACCAGTAGAATTTTGTTCCAGCAAATTTTTCTCACGAAGACTAGAACTCAGAAGCGATACCGATTGCTTTGAAAGGTTTAGTTTTCGTTTCAGATCATTAACACCTGGTTGTGTTAAAGGCATTGTCCAGTCATTCTCCTCTGGCAGGTATTCGTCACCGTCTGTTCTGTCATATGTGATATCAGAATCCAATTCAGAGCTAGGTTCCATTGCAACATCTAGCCCAAGAGCCCACTAGGTGTGGGCCATGAGAGACTGGTTTTACGGCAGACGGAACATCAGGATGCTGAGCACAATGCTTGTTCTTGCGACTGGTTCCTTGAAGATTAGTCATGCAGAAAAAAACAGTCTGTCACATGATCTTTACCCTCTCTTCACATCATATGAAAAGCGAATGGCATACTTTTCCTTGTGTTACTTCTCCAATCACCCAAGTTCTCAACACATGTTTTGCAGCTAATATGGATTGCAAATGGCATGTTCTGGTCTCCAAGCCTAACTCCAACTCCTATCTAAACATGATAAACCTTCTTCACAAAAGTTTGGGGCTGCTTTGCATTTATTTATCTGCATAAGATGATATTAAAAAGTAACATTGAATGAAAATAAGTTTTGAGAATTTTTTTGAATTTTAGGTTTATCAGGGCTAATCTGTCAGAAGTGGCTTCTTTATCTTCTATGATATACACACATTTTTTCTTGGATAGGAAGCCTACTTAGTTAATTCTACTGTTTTGATCGCCAGAATAAAAAAGATGGTAGTCAATTAATTCATGGCATTGCATTGCATTGCATTTTTTGTTTTTAATTTCAGAAAGTCTAATAATAGACCAATTTACATTGTGACGTTTTTGTACCTTTGCCTCACGGGGGATACTATTCAGATCGTTGCTGTTACAACTGTTAAATGTACAGATCTTACAGATGCTTTTTGGAATATTACTTTTCTTCTATTTTTATAAGCCTCGTCAATCTGAGATTTCTATTGTGTTCTCACTATTGAGGCAGTTGCATTCAGCTGGGACTGCTGCTACGTCCTTCTGGTCACTTGTCAAGGGTCCAAAGGTAGTTCTTTCTGTATTGAGATTATGTTTAGTGACAATTTTATGTTTATTTTGTGAGTCACACTCGCCGGTGCTTGCTCAGGTCAAGTTGAAAGAGAGTGTTTGAAGGTTTGTGCTAATACCAGTATATTGTCCGTGACGCCAACACTATGCCGATTGTCAGTCAAGACTTAATTGAGACTCTTATTATTATTATTATTATTATTATTATTGATAATCTTTATACAGGATAATCATTTCAGTTCTATATACATATTTACAAAATATACATATTAAAAACTGTTCTACCAATGAGTCCTGTGGAGTAAAGGAAGCATAGAAAAAGTTTAAGAACGAAATCAAATTCGATGAAGGGTAAAACCTTGATAAAGCAAAAGGGAAAAACTATAGGCTTGATAAAAAGATAGGCGATGTATGTACATCCACATGTAAGAAAGTAGAAAACAAAACAATGAATTCACAAATAAGTTAACAAACGCTTTACCTGGACGAGAAAACTTAGGCGTCATGAATGGCATTACAATTGTCAATAGCTTTGTGCAGCAGGATAGAGATAGTGTAAGCGACAAGCGACACATATATTGACAATTGTAATGCTTATTCATACATGGTAGTATCAGAACCTTAAAGCAATAAAATTACGTAAAATTAAAACTATTTAATTTCCTAATAAAAAGCTTAAAATTTCTTTCAGATCTAATCTCTAGAGGTAAATTGTTGTATGTAGAAGCACCGTAAAAATAAAAAGATTTCTTGGTTGATTCGAGTTTGATCGCTGGTAAACGTATTATACAAGTGTTATTTCTTGTAGCCTTGGCATGTTTGATTTCTTCAAAGTATTTAACGAAAACGTCATTATCTCCATCCAAGCATTCTCGTACAAGTTTACAGACTTTCCTTTTTTGTATTTGTTGTATTGAAGGACCATTAGTTTTCACAATCACCTTCGCGCGACGTTCTAGTGAGGATAATAAATCTTGTCGGTAGGGCTGGTGGAAGTAGTTTGTCAAGGAGCAATACATCACTTTCGATAGTATAAATGATTCGTAGATGCGACGTGCAGCAACCGTTGTCAGGTACGGACGAATTCTTTGCAAAAGTCTTAATCTAGAAGATGCTGTTTTGTAGATGGATTGAAAATGTTCATTTAAGTTAAGGGAAGGATCGACTTTGACACCTAGGTATTTGTATGAAAATGTTCTGTTGACTTTAGTTGACTGAAACTCAATATTCAAGTTCACGTCGTTTTTTGATAGCCGCTTTTGGGTCCCAAACACCATAATTTCCGTTTTATCTTTTTTCAAGTTCAATATGAGTTCATTATCTGCTAGCCAGTCAGACAAAACTGCAAACTCTCGAGAAAGTACCCTTTCGATACTTTTGATATCGTTACTATGAAAGTAGATGATTGTGTCGTCTGCATATGTTATAATTTTGCATTGAGTCAGTTGGTGTTCT
>RDPX01000056.1:1036608-1066608 GCA_003991215.1 Morbakka virulenta
ATATAACCTCAGTTGTACTTAGTAATAAGTTATATCCTCAGCATGGACGAAAAAAAAGAGGAGAAAAATAAATACTCGTCACATAATAAATTTACAAATATCCATGCTAGTAAATACCATGACATCGTTATCCTTTTGGATGTTGTCAATTAAATTATTATTATTATTATTATTATTATTATAAAATATTGACATTATTTCAACAGTCAAAAAGCTCCACCTTTCTAGTATTACAAAAAGACAATCAAAAAAAACAAATGAAAAATGTTTCCCAACAATATCCGATTTTAAAAGGGATGAATCATGGGTGCTGATCCTAAATCAGACTGATTCGGCATCTTAAATCCACTTTTCATATTATCTTAAAGCAACTTTCGAATTCCTCTATTCTTCTTTTGTATTAAAAAAATCCTAATTTCTGTCTTAAAAACGCTCTCTTGATTTTCCGATAGCCGTAGATCAAAGGCTATGTTATCAAACTCACGGAAAGTGGATAGGACATAGTAGTAGTAGTAGTAGTAGTAGTAGTAGTAGTAGCAGCCCGTGTTTTTCGAGAAAACTAGAACCTTATTATTCTTCGTCTTTCGGCTACTCCCCGTCAGTTGTTGTCACAACAGAGCATACGCATCTATATAGTGCGGTCAAAGGCATCCTCTCTTCTCACTGTTATCGCCCTGATGTCCTCTTCAGGTACCGTCTACTTAGTCTTCATTTTTTCCTTCCTCCAGAGCAGATGCAACTCTAACATTCTCTTCCCGATGTTGTTATTTTCTTTTCTGATCGATCACATGTCTAAACCATTTCAGTCGTGTCTCCCTTTGCTTCTCTCACAAAACTCATAACATGTGCTGTACCTCTGACGTATTAATTTCTGATTTTATCCAGGCGTGTGATCCCAAGTGACTACCTCAGCACTCTCCATTCTCCCACTTCCAAGTCAGCTTCACACTTCTTTTTTGTCGCTACTGTCTCGAGCTCAAACAGCACAGCTGGCCTCACTACAGTTTCGTCTACTTTTCCTTTCACATTTTGTGATAGCTTTCTGTCACATAGTACTTCAGTTACCTTCCTCCTCTCATTCCATTCCTTATATTTACTTCTTCACTTCTCTATCGCACCCCTGTCGCACTGCACTGTTGATCCCAGATACTTAAGACCTTCTCTCTTTGTTACACCTGTTCCTTGCATGCTTATTCTGTCATTCTCTCCTCCTCTCTTTCATCCAAAGCCAGGTATTCTGTTTTTGCCTGCTTACTTTCATTCTCCTTTTTCTAGGGCACCTTTCCACTTCTTCAGTTCTTCTTCAGTCTCATTTCTTGTCTTGCCTCACAACACAATGTCATCAGAAAATAGCATTGTCTTTGGTGCTTCTTTCCTGACTTCATCAGAGCGTCGATCCTTACCTACTGCAAATAGGCTCAGAGCCGATCCCTGGTGGAGTCCGACTATGACTTGGAACTTATCATTCATTTATGCAAAACGTCGTGTGGCGGTCTTACTGTCCTTGTACATGTCTTGGCACCCTGTCATTCGCTTTATCTAAATCTACAAAGCACAGTGCAATTACTTTTATTCTTTTGGGTTCCTTTCAATCATAATGCACAGAGTAAATAGCGCGTCCGTTGTGCTTTTTCCTGGCATGTCTTTTTCGTGGCATGTTCCTGTTCCTCTAACTCTTGCCTGAGCCTTGCATTCAAATTTCTCTGACACAATGTCATGGTGTGGTACATTGAGGCGATGCCCCTGTAGTTGCCACACTCTTGTATATCTTTTTTGTTCTTATAAAGGGATCAACACGCTCCTTCTTCACTCGTCTAGCTTTATCTTGTCCTCTAGGATCCTATTGAAAAGCTTTGTGAACACTTGTAAAGCCAAGTCACCGAGACACTTCCATGCTTCAATAGGTATGTTATCTGGGGCCACAGCCTTTCCAATTTTCATTTTTGCCAATGCCTTTTCACCTTTGTTCATCCCTCCAACTTCAAGTTCAGTTCTCTGAGCTTCTTCAGTGCAGGCTTCTCGGTGGTTTTCAATGTTCCTGGGACCTTTGAAGTAGCTTTCCATCTTTCTAACACTACCTTTTCTCCTGTCAGTAGCCTTTCATTCACATCTTTCATGACTCTAACATGCTACATGCTGGATATCCTTTGATGCCTTGTTCTTTTGTTTCGTAATCCGAAATAAATCATTTTCACCCTCCTTTGTGTGCAGTCTGTAATGGGGATAACTGTATGCTTCTTTAGCCTTGGCTGCCTGCTTTATAGGGAAATAGCACATTCGTCAGACGGATTCTTTCTCAGCACATGCCAAATCCATCTCCATCTACGCCTTCCAATCTTCGGACTGATCTTTTCTGCGGATGCCATTTGTACCACTGTTTTGTTGGAGATGTGTTGCTGCCATTTGATTTTGAATATTATTCTGTAACATTCGGTAAGGAAGGTATCTAGCTTCTCTTCTTTCCTCTTGGTCAATTTCCAGGTTTCATATCCATAGAGCAGCACAGATAAGACGAGACTTCTGAACAATGAGGCTTTCGTCTTACGACTGATGTCACTGGGTTTCCAAATGATGGAAAGGGTCTTCATCTGTGCACTGGCCAGTACAACTCTCTTTCTGACAACTGCTGCCGTACCTCCATCCTTGTTAACTGTTGCTCCCAGATATGTGAAGCTCTCTACTTCATCCGTTTCAATCTTTCTTACCCTCAGCTTCCTGTCACTTCTGCTGTTTGTTTTCATGACTTGGAATGTCCTTTCGTTCAGCTTTAGTCCAATTTTCGCAGCATTGTCTACCAGTTTTGTGGTTTTGTGGTGTAAATGTTGCATTGTTGATGAGAGAAGGGCGATGTTATCTGGAAAGTCGAGATCTTCCGGGGTTGTCGTGACGTTGAAGCGGAGTCCAGTTATTTTCCGTTCTAGAGTTCTTCGCATCAACCAGTCAGTTACCAAGAGGAACAGAAATCCCAACATGCAACATCCCTATTTTATTCCAGTCATCACTGTGAACCAATCAGTCGTTTCATTTTTATCGATGACAGAGCACTGGAAGTCTTTGTACAAAGTCTTAACTATCTCTATCAGCTTTTTGGCAATTCCATAAGGTCTCATTATACTCCAAAGGCTGTCTCAGTGTATGGAGTCGAATGCCCTTTCAAGATCTACACAATGGATGTTGAAAATGGCATTTCATCCATTCACTTGTTCCAGTATGTTCATCGGGAAGAAGATCTAGTCGACTGTTGCCCTACCTTTTTTAGAACCTTATTGCTCCTTTCTGAGGCTTGCGTCAACCTCCTCTGGTATCCTATTTATGAGAATCTTGCTGAGCACCTTGTTGGCAACAGGGTAATCCCTCCCTGGTTTCCCCATTCGTGTAAGTTCCCTTTCTTGGGAATTTCTTGTTTTCTCAAATAAGGTCAAGTATTTGTTTCATTTTCTTGATTATCATTTCAACGTAACATGACAAGCAAGTCACTATTTCTGCAAAGGTGCTTCGGAGACGAAATACATCAACTTTGAATATAGCATGAAACTTCTCTACAACAGATCAAGCGTCAGAGGATTCTAAAATTATAGCCTACAACATGCTTCACCGGTCCATTTTACACTCATTTGCAGAGTATCAAGTCTTCTCAGATTTTTAGTGGCTGGTGCTTTGGACAAAGGAAAAAGCACATTTATGAAGTCAATGTTGCCGCATGAACAAATTTAAGATACGCTGCTCCATCTCTGACCATTGATTTACGTTTCCTATATGAGGTCATAGCTAACCCACTGCCGATGGAGTTATTGGACGCATAGAGAAGAGTATTTGCAAGCATAACGCTATAGTGCCACCTGAAGATTATTTTGCCATACTGCAGACACAGGAACTGTGCTTGAGTATCGGATAAAGTGTTTGCGTTTGACTTCATGACAGATATAGCTAAGGTGGTAAAATGTAGCTGAATCTCTAACATCTCCAAAGCTAAAGTTAAAGAATGGTAAGCTATCAATGAAGGAAGCATACAGTGAAAACATCACCGACCACAGTGTACTCAGGCCAGTTCAATCCTTTATTACTGTCTACAAAAGCTTATGTATAGTCATCAAAGGAAAAAGACATACGTTAACTCTTGCGGGATATAGGTGCATCCGCAAACGTTCCCAGTTTCTATGATTATTTGATAATAATGACTGCTAATGTTTTAGCAATGACGAATGTTTGACAAATTGTAGCAGAGCTTAGGTACTTGGCGAATACAATAATTCTCACTGTGGCCTGATTATACTTTGTTTGTTGTAGTTTATATTTTATTCCGAGTCTGTAAAAGAGAAAGTAACAAGCAATTTAAAAGTAAAGGATTGCAAAATAACTTTTTTGTCCACAATTATTGTTGCTTTGCGTAACATTTGCAGTTCAAGCTTTAGTGTTGCTACTTATCACAGACTTACCTGAAAATCCATGATCAAAGCAAATCAGGCAGTATTATTTTATCCATTTGAGACAGATACTGGTATTGTGAATAAAATAGCTGATTCAACCAAATTGGACTGGGAGTTGTAAATCAAAACCTTGCCAAGTCTTAGAAATGCTATTTTAGACTGGTTAAAATATAACTTTTTCAAATTGCAAGCAAACTGGCTCATGAGAGCATGCGAAGGTACATAAGAAGTTACTCTTTCTTGGATGATATGCTGAAGCTTTTTCTGCTTGTATATCCCATGGAAATACACTTTTAATGTCTTCTTCACAAACTGTAACTATCCACTGCTATTAATTGAAGAAATTTGCAATTTTTGTGTCAAAGGCAATTTTTTACTTAAAAACTGAATTTGAGGCAAAATGCAGAATTTGGCAGGTGAATTTCAAGGTTGGTGAAGGTTGTGAAAGAGGAGAAAGATTTGTTCAGTGGCGTGCATCGAATGGACAGGTTATAACAAATACATGGTTTGAAGAATATCCAAGGAGATTGTGGACATGGAAAAGTCCAGGAGGTGATATAAAGAATTAGATTGACAATATCACAATAAATAAAAGAATTTATGAATTTATTAAAATTTATGAATTCAGTCCAGCACAGCAAAATATATCCTAGTGCTGACTGAGGGAATGACCATATACCCGTGATATGCAAGAAGAAGGTAAAGCTAAAGACATTAAGAAGGCCAACAAGTGCACCAAAATTATTCCATGCAGCATTGATGGAAGATTCCAACATAAGGAAAGAATTTAATGTGGCTGTCAAAAACCGGTTTGAGGCTATGGAATATGAAGGTGAGGGGTCAAACTGGAATAACTTCAAAGAGTCAGTGGTAACAACTGCAAAGGACGTATTGCCAAAAAAAGGGAAAAAATCAAAGAATAAATGGATAACAATAGAGCTACTGGGTTTAGTGAAAGCGAGGCAGCAGAATCCTAACAGAGGAAGTTAAGAATATAAAGCATTTGTTCAGGAGATCAGGGTCAAATGTCATCTGGCAAAGGAAGAATGGTTAAATGTAAAATGTGAGGAAATTAAGCAGTGTAGACATAGAGATCCAGCAGGGATGTTTAAGAAGATTAAAGAGAGCAGTGGTCACAAATTTTGTATATCAATTGGGTGTATAAAATCTAAAGACGGGAGTGTTATAATGGAAAAGGAAAAAGTGCTAGAACGATGGAGTAAAAATATCAGTGACATTTTCTAAGATGACAGAGGAGAGAAATCCTCAATACGAAAGAATATGGATGGGCCTGCTATTCTAAGATCAGAAGTGGAGGCAGCACTTAGCAAAATGAAGAGGACCTGACAAGATTGTTACAGAAATGTTAACATCATTAAAAGACATTGGGATTAAGAGGTTGACAGAGCTGATAAACGAAGTGTATAGTAGTAGTGAAATACCAGAGGATCTCAGAAAGTCAATTTTTATTGCTTTGCCCAAGAAACCTGCTGCAATAGAATGTGAGTTGCATCGAATCATTTGCCTTATGAGTCATGTAGTCAAACTGAATTTAAAGATCATTATGCAGAGGGCCCGCGGAAAAATCAGACAAGAGATAGGTAAAAAACAGTTTGGATTCATGGAGGATACTGGTACAAAAATGCTATCTTCATGGTACGGATGCTGTCAGAAAGAGCAATAGAATTGCAAAGAGATATGTATGTTTGTTTTATTGATTACACCAAAGCATTTGATAAGGTGCAGCATGAAAAGCTATTCAATGATCTTGAGGGATTAGACCTGGATGGGAAGGATTTACGCTTTATACGAAATCTATACTGGGACTTAATTGATTGTATGAGAATAGATACTAAGATGAGTAATTACATCAAGATTAGGAGAGAAGTAAGACAAGGATGTGTGTTTTCACCTAATGAATTCGACCTGTATAGCTAAAAGATTTTTCGGGACAAAAGATTTGGAAGGGTTTTCTGTAGGAGGTCACAATTTCAACAATATACGATTTGCAGATGACTCAACACTGACTGCAGGCTCAGAACAAGGTTTGCAAAGGCTTCTAGATGAAAAAGTTGACCAAAATAGAAGGAAAGGACTAGAAATAAATCGCAAGAAAACAGTATGCATGGTGATAAGTAAGAACCAAAGCATCNGAGAGAGAGAGAGAGCGAGCGAGAGAGAGAGAGAGAGAGAGAGAGAGAGAGAGAGAGAGAGAGAAAGAGAGAGAGAGAGAGAGAGTTTTAATTTTCCAACATGTTCACATACAAACAATCTTTCATAACATTCTTTGTTTGTATAATTATGAAGTATCAGTAACAAAACATATTTTTAACTTTTGGAAATAACGGGTTTTGAAAATGAACCCTTCATATAGAATTTTTGAGCCAAGTGATTTTCTTTTCCAACGAGAGTAATTTAGGAACTTTTCACCATATTGGATAAACAAAAAACGACTAAGAGCTTTATTTCTGCTTTAACGTCAGGCCTGACTATCAGTCTATTTTCTTTTACTGCTATCATTTGGTTCTACTAGGAATACGAGAAAATATGTAAGCGTACAACATATTGCAACAATCTGATTTGCTCTTAGATAAAGTCAATGATAATAATCTATTACGAATGTAATAGTTTTTTACTTTTTCAATAGCTCTTTCAACATGGTTTCTAATTACGGCAATGCAGGCAATTTGTTCTGTTTTCTCTGTTGCCAGTTGATTTCGAATGTCTTTGAAAAGGAAGAATATAAAAGTCACACTAGCTAGCAAGATAGCTTTTATGTCAAAGCCACAGTCTGCTATGACATTATCACCATCCTCTAAAAGGAAAAGGAGGCAAGACTCAGGGGTTATCTTCTTAGCTCAAGCCTTTCTAGACCACAGCTTTGACACAAAAATAATACAATCAGCTGGTGAAATACTAACAAGACATTTTCGTGTGTTGTGATGTTTGTATTCTGACCATGTTTGACTTTGAAACTTCATGGATGATGGAATTTTGATGTAAATCTCTGTACAATTATAATTGTTCTGTTACTTGGAAAATCTTTAAGTTGTGTAGGCAGGTTGTTACGGACAAGTAATTAAGAAAAGAAAGGAAACAAAGTTGGAAGGGTATGATACACGGAACCTATCCAGGTCGTGAAAACTTCAGAAAAAGGGCCAGGGGAGATCCTTAATCGATCAGCCAGATCTGAAATAGACAAACAAACTTTAAACCTTATCAAAACTTTAATATATTCTTTTAATTGTAAAAGAGTGTGCTAGCGACCAGGTTTGGTCATCCGTTTTCTTTAATAAGACAATTTTGTTGTGCAAGAAAACTTTTGATCACGTCAGTAGTACATTTTAGCAAACGTAGATTGAATGTACTCATACATTGCTCTCAAACAAAAATAGTTTGGAAATCAACTATACAACCTCATTGTGGAATCATTGTTTTGCAGTTTGCTAACGGAAAAGAGATTTAAAAAAAATTCATTTATTTGTTTGTTTATTCTATTTATTGAACACCGAGCTCTACCTTAGGACGAAGAGCAATCCAGTAGGAGAGCTCATAAGGTATAGGAGATGGAGATGGATTGGACATACTCTGAGGAAACCACAAAATGATAGCTGTAGAGTAGCCCTAACATGGACACCAGAGAGGAAAAGAAAGAGAGGACGCCCGCGAACAACATGGCGGAGGAGTGCGGAAGCAGAAAGAAATGACCTGGGATGGCAAACATGGAACGAAGTTAGGAACATAGCCAAAGACAGAGAGAGATGGCGGAGGATGCTGTCAAGCCTTATGAGCCGCCCATGGCTCGAAGAGGATAAGTAAGTAAGTAAGTTATTCTATTTATAGACTAAATACTTCAATATGGGTACTTAGAAATAAGGAGGAAGATGACACCTTCACGAGGTCCTTCCTGTCAGTATCGACTTATCTCTTGGGAAACTAACGTAGTCGGGGTTTTCGGGCTGGTAACCGCATAGAGGTATCACCTTTCTACTTTTCTTCCAACAAGAAGCTATACTACGCACCCCCAACCATCGCTATGTCCCCAACTATGAGAAATGGCCGCACCAACAAATGCAGAAAGCTGAAGAAAATCCTTCCTTAGTTAAGACTCTGCATGATGAACTAAGTACAGCCACCAAAGTATCAAGATGGCTGTTATTTTTGTGTGGTGACTACAATGCCAAGCTAGGGAAACTCAACAAGGGTCACACAGACGAAGAAATTGGCCTGTGCATGAGATCCTATTGAATGGACAAAAGAAATAACAATGTTGATGTATTGGTAGCTTTCATCAGTTCCCAAGGCCTATTTGCCACAAACACAGGCTCCTAGAACCCTGCACGCCACCTCACAACTTGGACTGGACACACTGCTGACCCCAAAGCAAAAGCAGACTCTAAGGACAAATTGCCATTTTCAACCAAATTGATTTTGTGCTGTGTAAGCTGAAAAGCAAACCACAGCTTCAAGCCTCTCGCACTGATAGATCTCAATTAAAATCACAAGCCAGTGGTTCCACGCATCCGGATGAAAACATTAGTGTGTTTCATAAGAAATACCACAAAGAAAAAGGTAAGGTCAAGTATGATCTACTTAGGCACACCAATGATCCCGCAACACAGGAGCAATAAAAGAAAAGCCTAAAGAATCAACTGACCAAGATAGATCAGGACACTGATCCATACAAAACTCTTGGCACCATACCAAATGGTATGGAAGCTTGAGCTTTTAACACAGTGAGTGTACTGAAAAACAACAAGAAATGCTGACTCCATTCAGAAGATTGATTTATTGTAGAACTGTCAGAAAAGCAAAAAGCAGTAAGATTGCACATCTATTAAAATGGCCAGTCAACATCGAAAAACCCCATGCAAAGAATGCAATAACATCCTACGGAACATCAGCAAAGGTCTTAAAGGACTTTCTGGTAAATGACATCTCTTTCACAGATGATGTAAAACGTTTAGGGCAGCTAGTGCTCTCAAAGTTGAAAAATCTGTACCATCACTCACTGTGCACAATACTGATGGTCATTTTGCACCTGACAAGGGAATAGCAGATACAATCAGTAAATGGTTATAAAAACTTTTCACTGAACAAGAAGGAGAGCAGCTAAATACTTCCCAAGGTGAATCCAGACCATTAGAAGTCTCCGTAAGGAGGGGGAAGTCAAGAAAGTCATAAAACTCTAAGTAATTGACGCCCATCAGGCCCTAAAGGGATCAGTAATGAACTATTCAAACATGGAAACGGTGTATTATCATCAGTTATTCCACGTATCATCCACTTTGCTTTTAAAAATCACCATCTGATTCAAGCTGTAGGCCAAGAAACTCTCATTGCACTGCCCAAATACAAAAATCACCTGGTCTACCTGAACATCTGCGCCCTCCTATTTTTCTCTTGAACCCAGAAGATCCTTTTCACAATTACATTACACCGAATCAGGGACAAGATTGACAAATTCACCAGACCTTATCAAAGTAGATTTAAGAGAGAACGTAGCTGTACAGATATAGTTTTGACCCAGAGTATGCTTGTTTGTCTAGTCATGTCTAAGCACTGAGACTTCGCCAAAATGGGCATAGACATGTACCGAGCCTTTGATACAATAAAAAGGTAACAAATCCTAGATGTACTACTACACATGACAAAGTGCAATGAAGATGAGTTACGTCTAGCGAGACTACTGGTGGCAGGAACTAAGTTGAAGCCCTGTGTAACGTCAGCTTACTCAACTGAATTTGAAACAATAATTGGCTTCCCACATGTAGATGGCCTGCCCCCAGTGCTATTCTTTTGCTACTTTGCTGATGCCACATCATCTGTTGATGTTCAGAAAAACCCAATCCTCCAATTTCCTCTCTAGGCGTACCACTAGAAGCGGAATATGCAGAAGACGTGAACTTCATTCATGACGGAACACACCTGGCAGACTACTTCCTATAGCTGCCAAAATTCTGAAAGATTCAAACTTGTTCATGAAAGAAGCTAAAACCGAACTAACTCATGTATATTGACCTGACATAGTAGAAAAAGGAGAAAATGGCCATCCTCTCGGGGAAAATGGGACTGGAGAAAGAGTAAGATCCTTGGATCTCTCTTCTGTAGCACCTTGGATAGATTCATGTTGTGTTATTTCAGTCTTTCTGAAAGACATGGATCCAAGTATCAGAAATCTCCTTGACCAAAAACTGCGAATATCCAATGCAACATGTGTGTCAATAATGCTATACAACTGTAACAGCTGGGCAACTTCAAAGACAGCCGTGGACAAGCTTGATGCCTGTCATGGAAAAGATGTGCGTTGGATCAAAGGACACAAGTTGCCAAACAGCCTAACCTCAAACGGGGCCATATATAAGATGTGTAACACCACTCCACTCTCTTTATAAGTAGTTCAATATAGATAGTCAATGTTTGGACATATACTCCGGATGTCAGAAGACACCCTAGCGCAAAAATCCTTAGAATTTGCTGTAGTACTAGACAAAATTTGATCTTGTAAATTAAAAGCCATCCATTCCAAATACCCATTTAAATAGTTACACCAACGAAGTTTCTCTGGATTTTGCGGGAATGGAAGTCATTCTGTGTTTCATCAGTGTTGTAAAATGTGGTATATCATCAAAATGTGGCACATTGTCTTCCTAGAGACATTTTCTTTGCCTCTTCATTAGCTGCCACTTCCACATCAAATACTTCTTTATCCACTTCTGCATACACGGCCTGCCTCAAATTAAAATAAAACAAAATTATGAGTATACTGTGTCAGTGGGAATGATAATTGTTAAGGTCAGAACGTCACTTTCCTCGTTTCACTTTTTCCGTCTCGCTTTTAAGCAGCTGAATACGTCATTGCGAAAGAGGTTCTTTGAAACTTCTAAATAATCATCATATCTTTCTTCTACAAAGTTCATCAAAGGATCTTTATAATTCGTTTTTATAGGTTCTTTTAGTCTATTATGCACATTTCCTTTGTATTTCTAGTTTCTATTTGTATTAGCGAATATTTTTTAGTCACAAGATTAGCATTTCAATATTGTATGCTGTTTTCCAAGAAGGACCTGTTGTTGGCATTTAATCGTTTTTGGATTTGTACTTTTCTAGTATTGATTCCACAGCCTTGTTCTCAGCATGTTTGAATGTGTAATTTATTTTTTTGTTTGCTTTTAATAGTTTGGAACTATACAGGGTATAATGCCACGTAGTGTATAGAAAATTTTAAGCTATCACACAAGAAAAGAAAACAGAAGGAAAAACTAGAAAAAAAACAACACAAGATGAAGCCAAGAGATAAGAGTTAACCTTAGACTTAACAAGACTGAAAAACCTTCAGTCTATCAGCGTGAGCCTAGTGTTTTATTCATTTTTTATTACTGAACAAAGAAGTGTCTATAAAAAACCCTCTGAACTTCACTTAATACATGGATGGGTGCCCATTAGGTCTACATTCAACTCAGTTTCAGAATTTATTTTTCAATGAAGCATTCGTACAGGGCACGCATTAAAGACTAGCCTATTGTTATCTGTAAATTGTCTATAACGAAAAGATAAATCGTCCAAGAACAAGAACAAGGAAAATACAAAGATGTAGAAGCGCGGCAATACTTGCTTGCGCTTAAAAACATACAAATCATATGATATAGGAAAGCACTCAAAACTCAAAATGTTCTACTATCTTGCAGTCCGTGGGAAAAAGCTGTAATCATAGAAAGATATATGACATCAAGAGACCAGAGCTGCATGAGGACGAAGCCGTTGAGAGACACTAGTCACATGAGATACGAACTGGGGTAATACCAACAAGGCAATCTTATCACAACACTTACCATGATAATACCTAGACTAAGGCAAGCCATATTCCATCGATGAGATAAAGCTTGAAGAGTAGCAGGATTTGGACCTGGCAAGTTATAAACACTACTCTGAACTCGACTAAGAACGTAAAGATGAGATGACGGAGTACCTGTCCAGATATGGTAATATTACTCCATGCAAGAACAGAATAGAGTAGATTAATAGAGACAGAAGATAGTCTCAGGCACAAGATAGTCTCTCGTACGATAGAAAGAACCAATCTTTTTAGTAGCAGACTTTCCAATGGATTGAATTTAAGAGCAATAAGAAAGGTCTGGAGGAAATGACACCTTCAGTCATTCCTCAAGAGGAGAGCCAATCTCATCAGGGTTAACATCGGTAAGATATTAATCCATGCAAAATAAGGTGTATGTGTCAGGGGGTCAGTTTTCTACTGAAAGGCATTAGTTGCGTTTTAGCAGCATTGAAAAAAACCCAGATATTCCCTCATGCATTCTCTGTCATCCTGAGGACCAGATTCTAAATCTTCCGCATGTTTGACTTGTTCCTGCTGGTTAACATCGGTAAGATATTAATCCATGCAAAATAAGGTGTGTGTGTGTGTGTGTGTGTGTGTGTGTGTTAGGGGCTCAGTTTTCTACTGAAAGGCATTAGTTGCGTTTTAGCAGCATTGAAAAAAACCCAGATATTCCCTTATGCATTCTCTGTCATCCTGAGGACCAGATTCTAAATCTTCCGAATGTTTGACTTGTTCCTGCTGGTTAACATCGGTAAGATATTAATCCATGCAAAATAAGGTGTGTGTGTGTATGTGTGTGTGTGTGTGTGTGTGTGTGTGTGTTAGGGGCTCAAGTTTCTACTGAAAGGCATTAGTTGCGTTTTAGCAGCATTGAAAAAAACCCAGATATTCCCTTATGCATTCTCTGTCATCCTGAGGACCAGATTCTAAATCTTCCGAATGTTTGACTTGTTCCTGCTGGTTAACATCGGTAAGATATTAATCCATGCAAAATAAGGTGTGTGTGTGTATGTGTGTGTGTGTGTGTGTGTGTGTGTGTGTTAGGGGCTCAAGTTTCTACTGAAAGGCATTAGTTGCGTTTTAGCAGCATTGAAAAAAACCCAGATATTCCCTTATGCATTCTCTGTCATCCTGAGGACCAGATTCTAAATCTTCCGAATGTTTGACTTGTTCCTGCTGGTTAACATCGGTAAGATATTAATCCATGCAAAATAAGGTGTGTGTGTGTATGTGTGTGTGTGTGTGTGTGTGTGTGTGTGTTAGGGGCTCAAGTTTCTACTGAAAGGCATTAGTTGCGTTTTAGCAGCATTGAAAAAAACCCAGATATTCCCTTATGCATTCTCTGTCATCCTGAGGACCAGATTCTAAATCTTCCGAATGTTTGACTTGTTCCTGCTGGTTAACATCGGTAAGATATTAATCCATGCAAAATAAGGTGTGTGTGTGTATGTGTGTGTGTGTGTGTGTGTGTGTGTGTGTTAGGGGCTCAAGTTTCTACTGAAAGGCATTAGTTGCGTTTTAGCAGCATTGAAAAAAACCCAGATATTCCCTTATGCATTCTCTGTCATCCTGAGGACCAGATTCTAAATCTTCCGAATGTTTGACTTGTTCCTGCTGGTTAACATCGGTAAGATATTAATCCATGCAAAATAAGGTGTGTGTGTGTATGTGTGTGTGTGTGTGTGTGTGTGTGTGTGTTAGGGGCTCAAGTTTCTACTG
This sequence comes from Morbakka virulenta, assembly GCA_003991215.1. Taxonomy (NCBI): domain Eukaryota; kingdom Metazoa; phylum Cnidaria; class Cubozoa; order Carybdeida; family Carukiidae; genus Morbakka; species Morbakka virulenta. The sequence continues at coordinate 1,050,595 of RDPX01000056.1, forward strand.
AAAGGCATTAGTTGCGTTTTAGCAGCATTGAAAAAAACCCAGATATTCCCTTATGCATTCTCTGTCATCCTGAGGACCAGATTCTAAATCTTCCGAATGTTTGACTTGTTCCTGCTGGTTAACATCGGTAAGATATTAATCCATGCAAAATAAGGGGGGGGGGTGTGTGTGTGTGTGTGTGTATGTGTGTGTGTTAGGGGCTCAGTTTTCTACTGAAAGGCATTAGTTGCGTTTTAGCAGCATTGAAAAAAACCCAGATATTCCCTTATGCATTCTCTGTCATCCTGAGGACCAGATTCTAAATCTTCCGCATGTTTGACTTGTTCCTGCTGAGTTCCGTTGTAGTCACTGCCAGAGTACAGGGTCGTGTCATCAGCATAAATGTTGATAAACTTAAGCAAGTTACCAAGACGATCATAGATGTAAGTAAGGAAGAAACTAGGACCAAAAATAGAACTTCAAGAAACGCCATAATTAATGGAGCACTCATCGAATGTAATTTCATCTAATCTAACACGGATTTTACGATCTGAGAGAAAGGAGTGAAGAATTTCAAAAACCCTTTCACGAATACCACAAAAAGAAACCTTATGAAGTTAGCCAGACCGTATCAAAGTTAGGCAGACAGTATCAAATGCCTAGAATATATCAAGCGCTTGGCTCCTCTTTCACCAGACTTATCCTTAAACTTATCCTGCAGATATTCTCCGTAATTACAACCAAAAGGGTACCAGTGGAATGAGATCCTCTAAACAGGTACTGAACATCAACAAAGAGACCCAATTTCTGCAAAAATTCTATGAGAGCATTGTTGGTAAGTCGTGCAAAGATGTTACTAATGACAAAAAGAAGACTTTTGGATCGATAGTAGGGAAGATCAGATTGGGCACCTGCATTCTTGAATGCAGAAACCACATTAGAAACTTTCCAGATAGACCCTAATCTTAACCCTAACCCTAACCCTAACCCTAGTCCTAGCCCTAACTCTAACCCTATCACTAACCCAAAATCGCTTAATCTCCTTCTCTTCCCGTTTGGTTATCTCTTATCTAAAAGACCAATTCTCCTTGTTAAAAGATTATATTCTTTGTGAATGTTGGAAATTTTCTCGTGAAAAAAAATATTCAAATCTTAATTGAGATCGCAAGCGTTGTCAAAATAAAATGGCTAACAAGCTCCCAAGAAAGACTCTATAGTATATCTTTAGGATTTGTATTCCTTCCAGAGGAGAAAAATGCTTCACAATAAAACATCTTATGAATTAGAGTGGCTGATATCCACCTTCACTCTGTAACACTTAAACACAAAAGGTATATGTATACCTTTTGTGAATTTTTTTCTGCTTTTCTTCGGATTTAAAAGTATAGTTCTAGCATTAATGAAATTTGTTGGACAGTTTTTTGTAGATATTTTGACCCTAGCCCCGTTGTTCAGCATGGTTAATAAAATACTACGCATGCCTCCAAATGTCAGACTGTTGGGTACAAACCTGCCCGATTTATATAAAGAATGACGTAATCCGAAAGCGATAAAGAAAAAATGTTGGGCATTGCTAGGCTAAGAGAAGTAGGTTTGTTTTCAGAGGATACATAAATATATATATATATATAGATATATATATATATATACATATATATATGTATATATATAAATTCACTTTTTGTTTGTCTGTTTATGAATATACATATGTATATAACTATACCTCTGCCTGTTTTAAACAGTATAATATGCGATATTTTCCATAGCACAAAGTTATAAATTGAACATTTTGTATAGAGAAATTGCAGTAGGCTCAATAAGATCGAATGGGCAGTCAAGAAATCTGAAGAAATTTCAATTGTAATAATTGTTGAAAATGTAAATAGGAGCTTTGTTATCCCGCAGTAAGTTCGTCGAGGAAAGAAGATTTGAGAGAAAGAGGATGTCAGGTTAATTAAAGTTTGATTAATAAGTAAAGAATAAGACATAATACAGGTGCAAAAACTCGTACATCAAACGGTTTCAGCGGATACGGAGTGTATAAGAAAGACCCCTACAATGCACAGTTTATGTGAGGCAGATGAAAAACAGAAGCAGAATTCGCTAAGGATAAGATAAAGTGATTGTAGTATTGAAAAACAATTTATACCTAATTTAACTGTTGCTTTCTTTTTAACTCAGTTTCCGGTTTTTTGATAGGGGATAACATGACATTTTGGATACGGTGAGTTTGAAAATCGATGTGACGATTGAAAGAAGAGAAACACTATTTGAAAAATGAATAAAATGAGAAAATAAATGAAGAGTGATTAATTATGGGTTGACTGGATATGTCTTTCATTGTATATGCAGACAGAAGCGTCAGTATTCTTTCAAACAGAGCATTCTGAGATCTATTAGGAAAGAAACAACAGCATAATATGGAACTGTGTCACGTATTCACATGATAATCAACCATTTCCATTTTATAAGATGTTCCTCTATGTAAATGGTTGATAATCAGTTAATAAAGGAAACTGATCCTTTCATATTTGTTGTTGTTGTTTTTTTCCTGATAAATCTACAAAATGGTCTATTTGAAAGAATACTTAATATATATATGTATATATATATATATATATATATATATATATATATATAAAGCCAGTGACAGATAAAATTTACGCTATTTGATTTCGATTTCCTATTTTGTGAATTTTGTTACTTATTTCTGTGAAGCAAACCTTTTCTAATCAACTAATCCATTATATTGAAATCTTTCAATATCCTGANAGATATGTCTTTCATTGTATATGCAGACAGAAGCGTCAGTATTCTTTCAAACAGAGCATTCTGAGATCTATTAGGAAAGAAACAACAGCATAATATGGAACTGTGTCACGTATTCACATGATAATCAACCATTTCCATTTTATAAGATGTTCCTCTATGTAAATGGTTGATAATCAGTTAATAAAGGAAACTGATCCTTTCATATTTGTTGTTGTTGTTTTTTTCCTGATAAATCTACAAAATGGTCTATTTGAAAGAATACTTAATATATATATATATATATATATATAAATATAAAGCCAGTGACAGATAAAATTTACGCTATTTGATTTCGATTTCCTATTTTGTGAATTTTGTTACTTATTTCTGTGAAGCAAACCTTTTCTAATCAACTAATCCATTATATTGAAATCTTTCAATATCCTGATATTCTGTTAACTTGTCAAGCATAAAAACAAAAATTCATACTAAAATGAATAATTTGGTCGGTTGTAGTTATTAAATATTTGTTGATAAATGCATGAGTGGAATAACTTAAAATCTATTTAAAAATCTGTAATAAAGAATTTTTGCCCCAAAAATACCAGTCTGACTAGTTAAAGATGACCTTAGGCTTGACTGCATCTTATGGGAATGAACACAACTTTGTACAATTGGTCTCTTTCTTTTAAGAAAGGCTCAAATCTATTTTTCGTTACATACCCCAAGCATTAACTCTTGTTTAGCTTATGTAAATAAGGAAATGGATTGTTCATGAACAATAAGGAAAATTTGGGAGTACTTAAATTTCCTTGTGACAGTTGTGACCAGTGAATTTTCACGCAACCGGATCCATCTGACATCTTACAAAAATAATTCTTCTTAAATGTCTTGCAAAATATTGAAAAAACCCCTGCAAAAGTCATTTTTATTAGTCAATATTCTATGGGGTTTTTTAGCTTAGGGACACTTTGAGAAAATAAATTTCCTCCGGGAATGCAACCAATAGACTTCAACAGGAAGTATTTGTGTTCAATCTGTACTAAACCTATTCTTTTTGATACTATAAATTATTTTTTCTACTTAAGGTGAATTTTCATTACAACAAGCCATGGTGATTCTTAAAAACGTCTTGAAAAAATGAACCGCAGATACTAATCTGACAATAGCTAACTAATCAAGCCGGAAAGCAGACATTATGAACAGTATACACTTACAAGGTGACGTGAATCACTATCTGCTCTGAAAGGGAAGAAAGCAAGAATTTCTAATAGAAGCTTTTTGTCTGATGCTTAAGTGGACCGTGGGATATTAAAAAAATATTTTCTTTACACAAGAAAGGTAAAGAAAGAGCCATTTCAAGAAATGAAACAAATGAATTGTTGGTCGGTATATAAACCTATGCGTGTCTATGTTAAGAAACTCATTTTGCTTGCAGTGTGCTTGTTAAAATAGTGAAAACAATATTTCTGTTTCACACTACCAAGGAAAATCAGAAAATTAATTATTTTTGTAATTATAATCATTGCTTTTTGTGGATTCCAGGGCCACATGATCAGTTAGAAGGTAGATGACAGGAAAGACTATCTCTATCCTTTCGTCTTTTTGTACATTATTCGAGCAAATTAAAGAAACTGGAAGATATAAAATCAAGAAATGTGTATCTTAAAAGAGATAGCGATCAACCATGGTCAAATAAAAAAGTGGTTTTTGAAATGTCCACTGTTGTGGATGCTGTTATGATGTGATATCCACCAAATATATAAACGAAAATAGATCAACAAAGAGAATAAAAACCGTTGGAAAAACTAATATGAAATAAAAGGAACAATGAGCTAAAAGGAGGCGTAATGGGAAAAAAATATAAAAAAGGTCACTTAGCTTACTCTATTTATTTGAAAATGAAAACTAATGGAGAAAATAACACGTCTCTGTTAGCCTACAAAATTTTGCAGAAAAATTAATGTATGATCATAAATACACCCTACCATTGCAAAAAAGATGTCAGAAGTATTAAGGCAGCATCAAGAAAGTTGAGGTATTAATTGTTTGGAAATAATGCAAATAATTAGGTAACAGGATTTGTAGAGGTTAAGACAAGAATCCAAATGAAAGATTGAAGGAGAGGTTAAAAACAATAAGTGAACCAGGTGAAGGAATCAAGTTAATATTATTTTACAAAGAATAATATTTTTGCTAATTCAGGGAATATTGTTAACTTTTGACCTTTGACCTTTGCCTATTGACAAAACACCACGTGTTTGCAATTGTGTACGTTTCATTTTAGTTTCGAATAATTCGTCAGACCATGATACATGTGTTCTTCTTCTTTATCTTGTCCTGCTAGACTCTTGTACTTTAGAAACGTGCACAATCGAAAACCTCCTCTGAGGAGTACCAGGAAGTACCAGGTCAGCTGGTTAGCAGCCTGGTGTAATGGGGGAGTTAAGAAGGTGGGATATTGTTCACCGATCCACAGCCATTTTTGCTTGCGGGATACCTGCATCTACCATTTAGATTGTTTCACTGTTCCAACCATTTCTGCTCCCTCTCCTCTTTTGGTTCGTGTTTTAGAGGTTGCCTGGCGTCCAGTAACCTTGTCTGTGAAACATATGTTATCTTGACATTAATGGCAATGAAAATATTTGAATTGCAGATGCTGTCACTCGATATACTTGCTGCTTTGAAGTAAGTCAAAACTTTAAGTTGTGGGAAACTTTCTTTTGGGCAATAGGTTCAATTATATTTCGGCAGGAGATACAATGTACTCTCGATTAGCCGAATTTCCTCTCTTTTAATTTTTGGATTATTCTACATCAATATTCATTTTTGCACCCTCAAAGTCATGCCGTACAAGACATTGGTGAAATCAATTGAAGCATTTCAAACCAAACACTCTTTAAGGTTAGCTTACTTTATGTATCCTCTCTGCTGCCCAATAGAAAACAAACCATCTTCAAAGCTACACAAAATCCATTTGTTCTGATATCAAGAAATAAGCGAATATTTCACTCTTTGATGTGTTTCCTTTGCTTTACATAAGTGGGACAGAAATGCGACCAAAATTAGTTCCGTTATGAAGATGTTCAAAGCCTTCAGTGTATACCCTCCAGTCAGGAGAAGCATACATTTCCAATCAATGTCATGCGCGAATAAACGTAGATTGTTAATCTCTTCACTGAAATACTGCAACAGTTTATGTCTCTTACGAAAAAGGCTAGGAAGAAGCCAATCTTTCTTTCAAAAGTCTTTCAATTTAAGTGTAATTTTCTGAAATTCCTTCTTTTTCATAAGTTCCATCCCGGGCTTTTTATTCCAATATTTCATCCACTGGTTTCTGTGCAGTATGGTCTTCATTTCCAAAATGTTGATAAACTAATAAGAGAAAGTCCTTGCAGTGGTCTGCTGGTCGAATTGTAGAAAGTAAATTACGATAGTTTGTTTTCGATTTATTTCTCTTATTAAAACCGGTATGTTTAATTAAACAAAAGTTGCAGATTTTAAAATTTGCAAAGAAGTGTGTCATTTACTGGGAAACTAACATGATGTACTGAGAGAAAAGGAAAAGCTATATTAAACTTTTAGAAATATCATTTTTGATTCTTCATTGCTCACAACAGTAAAATAGCTAGGAGGGGTTTGTATGGTAAAAACTTCTTAGTTTTCCTATACCCTCACAATCGAAATCAGTTTTAGGTAGACTTGGCCAGTTGTATAGACGTGTCATCTTTCTAGTTCTAAGCTACATAGGCTATTTATACCCAGTTTTTATCGTCCTTACTTTATAGGAAAAGTAATGTATTTATTGCCTTCAATTGTTTCAGACAGCAATTTAGAACAAGTAGAGAATCATCCCTGTTCGTCCTACTGTTTCATAAGCTCTGAAGGGATAGTTCTTATTTCACTTTCTTTCTTTACTTCTTATCCACGGTCCATTGTATTTACTGTAATTTTGTCTAAGATCAAGCTGGGGATTTTGCCATTTTTATTTAGGCTTTGAGTTTCATGTTTATGCCAACATTAATGGTTGTTATTGTCTTGTCTGCTTGTACACTGATTCTGAAATAACCAAGAAAAAATTCCTTTCTAGAGAAGGAGGCTTGGAGAGGCTTCATGTGTGTGCTGCACATGCTATCCATGGTCTAAAGAATGCTTGCACTCTCACAATATTTAATTGAATTTTATCCCCTCTGTTCGGGCCTTTCATAATTGGAATTGTGAGAAAGCCAGTATGCCCCCCTCTTGATACCAGTGCTACCATAAAAATCTCCTATTTTTTTTCATTATATTGGCAAAGGTTAAAAATGACCTTGTAAGGAGTGCGACAGAAATAACACAGTAGCTCAGATAGCACAAAATAGGAAAAGCAACAATAGATAAATATTACCTTAAACCCTAATTAGATATGAAGAGGACTTAATTAAAAAAATCCGAATACTGAGGTCCCATTTTGACTGATCTTAAAAGTTATCACGTATTTTAAGGGTTTGATACAAGACAATAAACAAGACAAACTTGAGTTTCTGTGAGTTTTATTCATAGAGAATTAACTTGTTGATTATAGCTCTTTTGAAGCAATATAACTTTGTTTTTTTAGGTGAAGTAATTATTAAGAATGAGGTACATATTCAACTAAAACAGTTCCCAAACACAAAAGAAAAAAAACTATCCATTCTAATAAGATCTACCTCAAAAGACTATATACAATTCACAAATGGAAAAGAACTAACTATAAATTCACATTAATACACCATATAGAATACAAATATTATTTACGATTTAAAGTACATTGTTGTCAATAAAAATCATATCAATGCATCATGTCCTAACCTATTGCTTGCCATGATAAAAAATTCTTCTTTATATCCATGAAATTAACCTACAATTTTTTTTAAAGATCAGTGGTCTAGCAGAATTATTATACAGGGGTGGCTTTCTTATTAAAAGAAACATGTAGCAGGCAAAACAATAATAGGGAAAAGCTATCCAAGGGTAAAACTATTCATGGACGTACCCATTGAAGGAAGAAGATTTAAATCTCGGTCAGGTGATCTTTGATTTCGTAGTATAGCAAATTATACAAGGAATATTCGTCAAACCTCCTTCTATTCACGAAAAAGGGTGACATAATATTGGGATAAAATTTTGACTCATTAAGAAAATTTTGGATAATTCAATTTAATTCCTTTCATTTACCACCAACCCGTGCATTTAAAAGATAAGAGATACGTCTTTGAAAGAGTGCAGTTATCAAAAAGCAATAAAATGACAGTTATATGCCATATCAGAAACAATAAAACGAAATAAGCAAATATTAAAACTATCTTGAAAATCGACTTAGTGTGAGACATGTATATATATATATATATATATATATATATATATATATGAGGCTGGCGATTGGAGAAGTATCTCGCGAAACGTAGCTCAGTAAAAGAGTCAGAACCTGTTAAATAAAGTAAATTGTAAAGTAGAATAGAAAGTACTAATCTAGCGAACCTGCCATTAAAAGTCATCAAATGCAATATTTTAAAGAAGTTCTTTGTTCGTGGAACGATATGTCAGTTCTTAAACAAAATTCTGCTTCCAACTGGAGTTGTGTTCAGTTGGAGATAATTAGTTTAATTAGGAAAAGCCAAACTACTAGCTTTGTGCCTGTCAAATGTCTTGTCTCAGATTAACAAAGCCGACCTGGGTAGATCGCAAACTTGCTTAATAAAAAGTATTCCTTAGTATATTTTGTCTGTTGTGACTTCTGTTACTTTTTGCTAATCATCGTCCAGCATGATTTTGAAACGCAACTGAGTATGGAGTTTCTCTGTAATGCACAAAGTTGTCGATGCAAAATTTTAATGATAGTAAAGGCGTCAGGATAACGTCCCAGCTTCTAAACATCCTTAATTGAAGTCAAAGAAATGATTAAGCCTTCTAATATTTAGAGCTAAGTTATTTTTCTTCACAAGTTGTTCATTTTTAAGATTAAATTAGAGTGGTTGTCTGTGCATCATAGATAAAATGTTACCAAAAGAGGTTAAGGTACTTTGTAAATAAGTATTACTTACTTTACAATATATTTTTTGAATTCAGTCCCTATCAACAGAGATCATTTTTAACCGTAGATGCACTAAGACTCTTTTTAAAAGCCAAACATTCTTGCTAGCTAGTCATATATGACTTTGAATTTCGCTTTTTCCCATGTATACATATAATAAGTAGCCAAGTAAAAGACAGAGAAGAATGCTTGGTTGAGGGGAAAGCTTTAAATAGGATGCCTTTCGTTTGGGGAACTATTTTTGGATCTTATTTGATTAGGTATTTTTATTGTAACAAAACATTTTCAAACGTTGCTAAAATGCATTAAATGTATAATAACTTATTCCATTTACTAGAATAAAAGTTGCTTTGAATCAGTAGAAAACCTTTCAGTTGGGCTGAAAGTGAAAAAAGGAGATATATTAAAGGGCCTACCTGGAGCATATCAACACGAACTACCTGGAAAGGATAACAAAATTCGCTAACAAAGAAAAAAAACAATCTTGTTGATTCCCAATTTTCTAAATAGGCCTCTAATTGCCCACATAACTGTCCCCGACTGGAGTTGAGAATTTATAAATATATTCATAGCATTTCAATTACTTGGAGCTAACTATATAGGTTCCTTATGAAGTAGAGAAAATTTTGCCATGTAGCTAGATTTTCAGCTTTTTTAAAAACATTAATCCACACAAAATTAGGTTAAGGTGATGGTTTTCGAAAATTATTCGAAACGAAAAATTTCGAGAACTCTACCCTCAAAAAAAATTCCGTGCGATTGGAAGTGCGAACGATTTGAAGTCTGCGCAAATATAAATCTTCGTCAAAATTTATCCACGAGATACGTGTTATCACAGTAATAATTAGCAGCGTATTTATATATATATATATATATATATATATATATATATATATATATATTACCACAATATCTTCCGAACGGAAAAAATGGAATTGGAATAGTATCTGTTTAGCAAAGGCGATATCTTTGTCAATGGGTTATTTCAATAATTTTCTCTCAATGACCTTCGTAGTACAATTATTTAAGTAATATTGGAATAACTTTCAAATATCTAAAAGTCGAACGACACAAGTCAAAGCTCTATCGCTTTCTATCCTAAAACCATATTACCTGATAATAATTATCCGGTGTAATATTACACATCACATTCAAAAAATATATTTTTTCTCTACACAGAGCTATCAAGTTTTTGTACATCTTCAGTGATGTTACTTCATATTATTTGAAGTTGCTCGTTTAAGCAAATGGTATCAATGTCACAAAATACCTGTAAAATCTGTTTTTAGTTACGTCCTGATAAAGTCGAATTTATTAAATCTTAAATCACTTACAATCAAAACACTTCCAAGTTGACAAAAGTAATATTTTGTAACAAAGGGGAGGAAAGTAACAATCTGGAAAAACATCTCTTTAAGAGACTAATAATAATGATTTGATATTTCTGTCCTTTTATATTTTAGAAAAAGGTCAAATTCCTGACCCTAACATTTTATGTTGCCGTACGAGTAAATGATATTGTACCACTGAAGTTATGACTACCCTATCTTTGTTTTGGCTTGAAATAAAAAGTAAGCGAGCAGGAGGTTTGTTTCACCAGAAGACAATTATTTTCCCTTTACAAATGTATCCATACAAGAAAACTTTACAATTGATGGCAAGCCTGATGGGTTTTTAAAATTGGCCTCTAATGGTCTTGTGGAAATAGTTGATAACTTGTTTACTGAGGTGGAATTTTTCAACATATGAAAGATCTCTCAAGTTCTTTAATTGACAAAAAAGGGTTGGAGCTGTGAGCATTTCCATCCTTTTCTTTCATTTTTACAGTGAAATAATGCCCCGGGGAGTCAAATTTTACTGATGGTTACATTTGGTCTATTCTTTAAGTGACCTTCTTTTACGTTGACAAACAATGCTGTGCGACTTTCTAGAACAATGTTGAGGGTTAGGGATTCTGTTTAATGAAATAAATTTTGAGATGGAGACTTCAAACCACCTTTCCAACATATAAAGCTATTCCAACATTCAGTGGCGTAGATAGAGGAGAGACAGAACAAGTGAGCTTGCTATAGACAAGCTAGTGAGCGAAAATTTGACTATTTTTATAAAAACAAATGTTTTTTTGGTAGATGCTATTTTATTGTCGATTATAATTTTGAATTAATTTGGCGATATAATATACGCTAATTGATTGGAAATTGAAAAGAACTTAACAGCACATCTGACCCAGGAATATACTGCATGTATCAAGGCACGTAATACAGTGGTATGCCGAATGAGTCGCATTATGTTCTTTCTAAATCTCCTAACAAACTACTTTAGCATCTATCCTAATTATGGAATTGTGAACTATGTGAAGTAAAGCAACAAATATCCCTATCAACAAGTTTTTAAAAGAAGGTAAAAATTTTTTGGAGGAACGTACGATGATTAACGTACTCTTAGCGTGGTAACTAAAAACGTAAGTAAAAGAGATCAAAAGAACCACTCTACGTTATTTTTACGAAGAGTGCAGCAAAGTGATCTCTTACGATGTTTTTCACTTGGAAGTGCCTAGAGATAACTGATAAAGACTAAAGTAATTGGTTATACCAAGGGAGTTGAAGTGATGATTTGCAGTTTGAAAGAAAATCACATTGCTGGAAGTAGTCCGATTACAAATAATACTGATTATACTAATCACAATCAAAGACCAGAGTAGAGGTATGTCAGAAAATCCTCACCCTCAACACTAGAAAGATTCTTAAAAAACGTTTTAAAGTTTAAAGAGTTTTAACGTATATCATAAAACGTATCAGTAATAGTGACACCCTTCTTTTTATGCGTCCATCTGCATCCGCCTAAAATATTAAGACTAATATTTAATTTAATTGCCATTACTCTAAGGATCAAGTCCACTTTCATAGAAATTCTAATAATGCAGTTTTCAGACTTTTGAGGTATTTATGCCACAGTGATAATCTTCGAACAGAATAGTTCTCCATGGTTTAATGAAAAGGTATTTGCTAAGCCAATCCCCTTTAGTTTTATTAGTGCTCCAACCAAGCTGCTTTGGGATGTGTCTTTGGTTTTCACATCTCTTTGTAGCATAATACATTATCAAAAAGAGAACGGTACCAAATGCTTTTTCATTCATAGTCTTAAAAGATTTATATTTACAGTAACACTAAAATCAGAAGACACCATCACACCTTTGCTCTATCTTGCTGTTATAAACAGATAATTTCTTGATCAATGTTGCCGAATATCTTGCAAAATAGCGATATCTCTCATTATATAGATTTATTTATATATTAAGATATTTTCGCAGCATTTCCTTTTGTACGTAGGTTAGGTCTATCTGTCCTATACCTTTACTGAAATAAATCTTTAGCATAGTGTATAGTTATTATTAATGGCATTGGTAAAACATCAGAGAAGAAATCCATATCTTTACTGGTGTTAGTTTCGCAGTGACAAAAATGATACAAAAGTAACGAGAACGTAAAGCCAATGTTTCAAATGTAAGTGCCTTTTGTCGTTCTCTAAGAACATTAAACGATCTTCCTTGTATTCCAAATAAATGGATCACATTCAAAGTGTGACAAAAAAAACCATTCATACTTTTTCTGCTGATTCAACATTCCAGAAATGAAGTAATTCTGCAATCTTTTTTCCATTTATTGCCGCATCCCTTTATAATTTGCCACGAATATTTTTTGATGTCAGATGATATTTACATGTAAAGCCTTTAAAGGTCAATAATCATAAAACCACCAGGTGAGAATGATGTTGATTAGTGTCACTTTGAAGGTGTTTTTCTTCTGTTAAACAGTTAAACTTGTTGGTACATACAACTGTTACTTTCTTTATCCCAGGACGGCCGTCGGCAATAGGCATTTACTTTATTAAGATAAGGCTGAAGTGAAAAATGATCTCTGGAAGTTGCAATCAGTTGTTGATCGGTCACTTTACTTGGCTGATGACACTCTGGCTTTAATAATGGCCTCATACCATCTGGAAATGCTAGGTTAAAAAGAGCCTCTGGACTACATACAAAGCGATAGACATAGCGCTCACCAGCAACTTTCTGCATTATACCCTTTTCGTAATAATACCGAAGAGACCGGCTAAGCTTGTCATAGTTCATAGCCGGGCGATTTTTCTGAATACCCCAACGTCTTGCAACTTCTTCTGGGTCGATAAGTTTAAACTCAAGTCCTCTACCCGTCCAAGCAATGTATTGCTGGCAATCAGGTTCAGAAAGAAGAGCTACTAGAAATTGCCAAAGTTGAAGTGATCCTCTTCTGTGGTATGGTTTATGATCCATGTGATCTTTATAAGGATGAAATCTCCCAGCTGTGAATAAGGGTGTTGATAAATTTAGATATATCTTAAGAATAACAATTAAAAATAAGATATAGAAAGTCGCTTAAAGGAATTTTTATATTTAAACACAAATTATTAATTAAAAATTCCATACACAAGTGGTAATATGCCATTCATGGTTCTTGCCTCCTTCCTTCCCCCAAAAGGATATTGCATTATTTTTCTGCTTTCCAATGCTAAATACTCGAAAAATATTTTCCCTTTTACTGTCGGATTTTACAAGTTAAATATTTGCTATAAAATAATAAACTACATTTAAATAAAATCTTAGAAAGACAAGATCATTAATGTATCAATGTACGAACAAATTGTTAATTGGATCTGAACTATAACATGAACATCACTGTTCTTGAAATAATTTAGTAGTCTAAAAGCAATTAAACTAAATAAAGTCGTTGAACATAGGAAACCACTCTACAATACTGTTCAAACGTCAAAACATGGTACTAATTGTCCATGTACAGTATTCAGGACAATCAAATGGCTTACTTATATCGTGGTTTAGGTATACTGCCTACAAAGCCTGAAGGAGATGCCTCCTTCTCCTCTTCTTCCTCCAATTCACTAACCCACTCACTCTCTCACTCATTCACTCGCTCATTTACTCACGTAATCACTCACTCATCCATTCAGTCACTAACTCATTCACTCACTCACTCACTCATTTACTCATTCACTCACTAACTCCTCATTTACTCACTCACACACTACTTATTTATACTTATCTATTCAATTACTCTCTCAACAACTCACTCACTCGATCACTCTCTCACTCACTAACTTACTCACTGACTCACTCATGGACGTACTCACTGATTTACTCATTGAGCTACTCACTAACTCGGTCACTTAAACACTCACTCATTCACTTGTTTTCTCAATCACTAACTTAATCTCCAGCTCACTTATCCAGTCACTGGTTGTTGAACATACTCATTCACTAACATGCATGTAAAAGGAAAATTACCTTGGTGTACTTCTATGACAACTCAACGTCCCAATTTAATCACAAGATATATCTTAAATACAATAAGAAACCTATTTACCATATGCTCTAGAATCTTTTAACCGAGAGGAAAAACCCATCGGGAACTAAATTACTAATTACCTGCATGAAAGTGATGATATTTCATTCGAAGATTTGTGTATGGGTCTTCATATGCAGTATTCATGGTTGGCTCAATACAACCTAAACAGAAATGTATAAGATAGAATATTACGACTTTCTTACTGTAAATATATTAGATTATTATTTTTACAAAAGTTTGAGATTTGGATTGTTTTTACGACTGAAATTATTGTCTACTACACTGAGTATNAAAGTAAACGTTCCAAATTAATCACAAGATATATCTTAAATACAATAAGAAACCTATTTACCATATGCTCTAGAATCTTTTAACCGAGAGGAAAAACCCATCGGGAACTAAATTACTAATTACCTGCATGAAAGTGATGATATTTCATTCGAAGATTTGTGTATGGGTCTTCATATGCAGTATTCATGGTTGGCTCAATACAACCTAAACAGAAATGTATAAGATAGAATATTACGACTTTCTTACTGTAAATATATTAGATTATTATTTTTACAAAAGTTTGAGATTTGGATTGTTTTTACGACTGAAATTATTGTCTACTACACTGAGTATTTGGACCTCAAGAAGCAGCTATCTGGCCTTGCAAAATGAACTTTATATGTTTGTTTGAATAGCCCAGTTGACATTGGAAATATTAATGGCCTGGATGCACACACATGTGAATATATATATATATATATATATATGTATTACATGTATATATATATATATATCTTTATATACTGGTGCTTTCTATTCGGTTAACCGTATTAGAATGCTTGATACATAAATGCAGAGCGCAATAAAAGAGATATAATAAGTTGGAAAGAATAAAAAAACTACACTATCCATTTCGACAAGCCTGTTTCGTGATTTTACTCACTCGTCAGGAAATGTACATTTCCTGACGACTGAGTAAAAATACAGGCTTGTCGAAATGGACTAGTGTAGTTTTTTTATTCTTTCCAATTTATTATATCTCTTATATATATATATATGTATATATATATAAACATTCATAAGTTCCTATCACATAGGAATTTTGAAAAAATTTTTTAGTTGTTCAGGGAAAAAGCTTCATCTTATTGAATTTCAATGTGGTATTTTTTATAAAATAGTTCCTTATATTTCCAATCCATTTCCTCCTGAGTTGATTTTAAAAAGTAAGCTTTTCATAGAACTTTTATGTATACAATAAAATATTGTGAAGATAATACAAATAAAAAGTAAGGTAGAAAAAGAGATAAGGATTGAAAAGAGATCGTTGCTTCAGTGATAGAGCACGTTGGTATGAAAATGATAAACTGGGTATCGAGTTTTTTTGCGCACATATTGTATTACTTCTTTATAAAATATTTATATGGAAAAATAATGATTGAGATCCTCATGGTTGACTTTCATTTTTTGGTTATTTTGTACAATTGAAAAAAATATTGGTAAACAAGAAGCAAGGCATCTGTATTGATCTCTTGAATGCCAACACAAAGGAAGGACTTTGAAATGGCATTTTTTTTGTATACAAAAATTAAAAGAGCTTTAATTCTTTGGCATACAAAAAACCAGAAGATATTCTTTTTGAAAATAGAAGCTTCCACAGTACCGTTGAATTATAAATACAAGATTTTGAACGGAACAGTCAAAAATGAGCACACATTATCTGTTAGAGCCCAATGTTGGCCATTAAAAGCGACGCCATTGAGCAGCTTGTGTCTACCATTAGATTAGAGCTTAACATTCAAGTACTTTC
This sequence comes from Morbakka virulenta, assembly GCA_003991215.1. NCBI lineage: Eukaryota > Metazoa > Cnidaria > Cubozoa > Carybdeida > Carukiidae > Morbakka > Morbakka virulenta. The sequence continues at coordinate 1,066,571 of RDPX01000056.1, forward strand.
AAGATTACTTTGCTTTCACTAGTATTGGACTCGTTGTA
>RDPX01000056.1:1071608-1073217 GCA_003991215.1 Morbakka virulenta
TTTTAAGACTCTTCCATAATGACTTATGTCTCCATCAGCCTGTTTATCACCTGTTCTTTTATGAGAATATATGCAACTGTTAGGGATAGCCCTATCAAAAATCCTTCTATTAAGTCTAAAATAATGTCTTGTAAAACTGGGTTATAGACAACGAGATGAGATCACACACATAGCTAATATGCAACTCAAAATATTACTTTCAGGTATCAACTTTCTGGAGAGAAGCTACAATGTCGTAATGTCTGGTAGAAGAGGCTGCAGAAATCACACTTTTGCTTTCCAAATCAATATTTTGAAAGGGACACAAATAGAAGAGAGCAACTGTCCAAGCATTCGAGAGGTTAATATTATTACTGACAGGCAGGGTTTTACCCTCTGTTTTAGGATTTCGCAAATTTAATAAAGTTAAGTTTGCTTGACTACAATTGTCAGTTTTCGTTAGTGAAGGTGCAAAAAGACCGAAGCCTACCTAGAAGGACACTTTTGTCGAAGTCACACTATAGAAAGCTATTGATAGATAATTGAATGAATAAATAATGATTAAAAAGGTTTTAGGACAATGATATGTGTAAGATTTATGATGATGATGTATTTAGGACAGAAAAAAGTATGTAGTATATTTAAGCAGGTGTTTACCCAAGGACTAAAGATCGTAGTTGATCGTAATAGCACAGCTCAGGCGGTATTTTTCGAATCAGATAAAAGAGAGACGATGAAAAAAACAGACTGTTATTTATAAGCAATTGGTTTAATAAAACAAAGAAAAGGCATTGATGACTTTGTCTTGTAATTAAAGGTTGAAGCAAACATAACTGGGTATTAAGAGACTCCAAATTTATCAGAAGAATGCAAACCTGGTTTTGTCGATTGCTCTAATGTTGAGACGAAATAATTTAGATACTTTTTTGGGCAGTTCAATATAGTGGCCCCTGCAGGTTGCATGTGTGTGCCTGCACATCAATATGCAATATATTGCAGCGAATGTTTAGGAAAGTGTTGCCGTAAGCTGATTTGTTCACTCTTTTGTACCTCAAAGTGGTGTTGTTGCCTTTCAGCAACATATGGTATCACTTTACAGCACTTCAGGTATGAATCAAATGTAGAAAAGTAAAAAGGGCTTATGACTGGGACCTATGCTTGTTACTTTTTTGTACCAATATTGAAGAATCAGGCTCTGTTAAGAAACACCCAGGATGACTGTGTTTGTGTGCTAAATTTCATGCCATGATAATAATATATAATATATAATATATAATATATAATATATAATATATAATATATAATATATAATATATAATATATAATATATAATATATAATATATAATATATAATATATAATATATAATTTCTATTTCATACAAATCTATATAGGAAATCATGTGCAGGTAACAATAACGACTGTCAGATGTTGATTAACAGAATGGCACAATGCTAGATATTAACTCTACAATGTAGGTTTAAGACACGACTTTTCGATACGTCAAAAGACCTCATGAGTAGCATCGTTAGGTTTGGCACAAGATTTGGCATCGAATTTGTAGTATTAGTAGTAACGTAAATAATATTAATTCCTTACAATTTTTACAAATTTTACAATTCATCGATACC
>RDPX01000056.1:1074532-1106513 GCA_003991215.1 Morbakka virulenta
ATATAATATATAATATATAATATATAATATATAATATATAATATATAATATATAATATATAATATATAATATATAATATATAATATATAATATATAATATATAATTTCTATTTCATACAAATCTATATAGGAAATCATGTGCAGGTAACAATAACGACTGTCAGATGTTGATTAACAGAATGGCACAATGCTAGATATTAACTCTACAATGTAGGTTTAAGACACGACTTTTCGATACGTCAAAAGACCTCATGAGTAGCATCGTTAGGTTTGGCACAAGATTTGGCATCGAATTTGTAGTATTAGTAGTAACGTAAATAATATTAATTCCTTACAATTTTTACAAATTTTACAATTCATAAGATACCGATAGAATAGTAAAATGCAAACCTCGAAAAATAATTTCATCCACAAAGTCTGTTCATTCACCATGAAGTTTTTTTCGTGGTCTATTTTCATTACAAAGTATCCTGTAACAAATGAACACTTCCTTCTTCGTGGTAAAACTAACTACCTAGCTTTTGTTTTAATAATTGTGTGAAAATATATTATTGCTTGTGATTTCAAACATTGTGTTTTAAAGGTCGTATGTAAATATTGTGATAGCTTGTGTACGGAAAAGAGCAATTAAAATCACGCAATCTATACAAGGTCGCTATAGTTTTTATACTCGACAAAAAAGAAGTGTTACACATTCTGGCCTTCCAGTTAAAAAATTTAGTTTGAAATATGTTAAAGGGGAATGTTGTGGGTTTTCTTTTTTTTGGGGGGGAAGCCAAAATTTATAGCAACACTGGGTTTGTTGACTCATATATGACACCAGCAGCATATTTCCAAACATGGTTGCCAAATAAATCTCTTTTTTGTAATGCAGTCTAAAACATAAGATAAAGAAACCCCAAAGCTGTTGAAATTTATGTCTGATACTACATTTATTATTACATCAATCAAAGTTAAATTTAAAGAAATATGAATTATAAAAGTGCTGCGAAAAGGCTAAACTGACACTCCCTCTGAATTACAAGCTTTTTTGTGCTGGAGAATTAATGAAAAAATTAGATTTTTTATTAGAAGTGACGAGAACTTGAAAATATATTTTTTACCGTAGCTCTGCAGGTTACCCGCGAAAATAACTAACATTTATTAAACTGTTACTGCTTTCCATTTTTATTTTATCTGTCAGTTAAAGAAATTGTTCATATTTATTCCTTAACTTCAGTTCTTGAAGATCGATTAATTAAGTAATTTCCTATTTTTAAAATTAAGTGGCAAGCTTGCAAATATAATTCTTCCTAGGTTTTGTAGATCACTCAATTAAATTCTACCGCGATTCATATTATGTATGACCTTTAAATTTGACATTGTAAGTTTATCAAGTGATTTTTTGATTGGATTATATCATAACGCTGAGACTACATGCCTAATTACACATTCGGATTTAGAGAATAAAAGGCAAGTAAAAATTGAAAAAGTGTCTTCATCATTTTTGACTGTTTTACACAGAAAAAGCTAAATTAGCCTCATCACGGTGGAAATATTGTGCATTTATCAATTTTAATGAAAGTCCTTTGTTTATTCATTTCTAGAAAGGAAGATAAGCAGAGTATCATGCTTTCAAACCTACCTCAGCCAAAATCTGACTGTGCAAGAATCGTAATAGAGGACAAAACTTGTTAGGTTGATGTAAACAGTAGGTAACGATCAGAAAGGCTACGCACGCTTGCTTCTATTTTTATTTTTATTCTTATCTGTTTGGAAATTTTTCCAACCACACCTCTGAAAAACAATAGAACCCCATGTTTCATCTTTTATTCTAAATGTGAAATTTCTATTTTCTCATTCATATTTAATATTGTTTACATTCATACATTTGTTGAGCAATTGAGATCTATACACCACTTTGGAACAGCTGAAGTATAGAGAGATTGAATTCTTTGTTTCTCAGAAAAGTCAAAATTTCGCGTTGTCTTGTAACTGCTCACATGTGATCATGTTAATATTTGATTTAATTGTATAATAGTTGTGTTTCGTTTTGTTTAGGGTCTGTATTCATTGTTAATTCTTTTTTTCATCAACGGTAATTTTTTTTGAAATCTATATTTTATTGAAGAAAAAAACTAGCTTCGAGTGAATACATAATTAATTCTTTTTCATTATCGAGATGTTTGTCATTTTCTAGCAGGATTGGTAACATTTGTTGCGATGTTTGCTAGTTACAGTACTGCAGCGAGATCAATAGAACTTTCTTGAGAAAGAGGATGTAGGATATTATTAGGACTCGGAACGTTTCATTTCTTATTTTTGTGTCTTTGAAAAAACACATGAATATTTTGCAAACCTGGTAGTATACTTTTCGAGAGGTCAATCAGAGAAACATATGTCATGGCAAAAATGAAGATATCAATTAAACACACAATAATTCTGGTGAACTTTTTCGATATCTACTATCATTTTCGAACCTAAAATGAAGTTTAAACAATGTTATGATTAACAATCATTTGATTTCATCATATGCAACCAACACAAACGTGTCCCAGATATTAATTGGTGGATTGACTTGACTACCATCACTGAAAGAACTTGATGGTGAAAGTTCTGTTCCGATATTCTTCTTTTGTGTTCATATTTGTGGCAAAAATCGTTGCTAAAATAGTAGATATCAGAATAAGAAGATCTAATAATGTCCAGACGAATTCTACAAATCACAAAGACACCCCTTTCGAGTTGGTGGTGGGTTGATGAAGGTCTTGAATTCTTAACGCATTTTTAATTTATGATTTTCCAAAGCAGTCATGTGTAAGATATCTAAAACTTGGGGTCGAGTAATCTGCCAAGTAAATATATTAGAGTCTCTGTCTTGAGATACTGGTATAACATGGTTTTTACATCATCAATATCGATAACGTTTAGTAACAGCAAGCACGTGATGACAACAGAATCAAAATATTACTTGAAGTTTCTAGTTATCATTACTGACACCCTGTACTGTATCAATAGAGTCAATTTTGTTATATTTTGATAAATTATTATGAATTATTATAAACTATTATTATCATAATTATTATTAATATAATAATAATTCTTATTATTACTAAATCATGTATTGTCGTGTGGTACGAATTCATGACTCTTAAACAGTTCAACACGAATTCAATTTCTGTTTGTATTTTTATAGTGTTGACAAACACTTTGGTTTTCTTCTGTGTAGATTTTTTCCAAACATATCTAGAGAACTGAGAATCTAGTATGAGAAATGGAACGTATTATTCGGTTTAGGTAATTGACATGAGAATCTGGAAACTCAATTAATTGAAAACAGCCGCAACCAAATAAAATATGTGGTCCAAAGAAGTAAATTCATTGTAGGTTATAGTTACGTTTCTTGTTTTCAAATAAACTGAAGGATCAATAACTCATGATCAGTAGCTTTCTCTATTGCCTTCTCAAAATTAAATTAAAGGCCATCACTTTTGTTCCAGATAAACAGTTCAAATACCTCTGTCTGTTATGTCATTGCCCATTCTGTTTGCCTGGCGGTTTCCCTTTAAGACTAATGAAATAGCTGGTCAATTATAGTGCATTGCTGCCCCAGGAATTGAAGAATCATCGTAGCTAGACAGCACAGACTTATTTTTAGAAGTAAAACCAAAAATGCACTTTGTTTGCCTTGTAGACTGTGTAATTTATTTAATTTCATTTAAAGAATAATAAGTGACTTAAACCTCAGAGCGTAGCGTGTTTCAATAGGAATGTCTAGACACTTTTTTCGGTATAGCTGTTCCCTTTTCTCCACCATAGCAAGCTAGGCCAGGTATAAATCAGAGCGAGATTGAAGCAAACACCACGTATTTATTGTATTTTGCTATCTATCTATCTATCTATCTATCTATCTATCTATCTCTTTATATATCTATTTATCTATCCATTTATATATCTATCCATCTATTTATCTATCTGTGTATCCATCTCTCTCTCTCTCTATTTATCTATCTATCTATCTATCTATCTATCTATCTATCCATCTATCTATCTATCTATCTTTCTATCTATCTATTTACCTATCCATCTATCTATTTATCTATCCATCTATCTATCTATCTATCCATCTATCTATCTATCTATCTATCTATCTATCTATCTATCTGTCTATTCATCTATCTATCCTTCAATCAATTTATAGATATAATCACAAACTACTACAAATAAGTTTCTGGTGTTGAAAAAAAAGCCAGATTACGTACCCGCTGAATCTTATTGAAATATAGTGAATTTGTTTTGTATATATGTAAACAACACAAAAATTCAAAAGAGAGGATTAAAACCAGTACAAAAAATTCTCGTGGGCATTGATTCCATGAATTATGCTCTTGTACCTTCATATCAGCCACATCATTTTGGCAACTTGACTCTTTACTTGAATATAAGTATACAATGTTATATTTTTAGAATTTCATTCTTAACAAAAAAGTAACTTTTTACTTACCATCATTGAGTTGAGGATGCAGATTTACAACTTCCTGTTGTGCAGCCATTGAAAATGGCACAGGACAAAGTCTCTGGGAATCTAAGATCGATGAACACAAACAAAAAAACACACACGAGATTAGCATCAAGCATAGAACACTTAAAACAGTTTCACTTTAATTAAAACGATGTTATCTATATTTTCTTATAAATAATTAATTTCTCAGGTCAATTAAGATTTTTCAAAATTTGTATAAAAATCTCTGTAATCTAGTTTTGTCTTTGTTGAAAGATTTCAATAAGATCATTTTTAAGAATGAAACAGTTTTAGAGAAATTGACTTCAGAAGAATGGCGAGAAAATGGTAAAAAAGCACAAAGCGTTTCAACTTACCCAAACCCTGTAAAAACTAAGAATTTTTTTTTTCTTATTATTTTCATGATGAAGAAAGAACCTTTTTTCAATGTTTGGCTCTGTCGCTTCCATTACAGAATAATGGTTTAAAATAAAACCGGATATTTTACAGCAGGAAAAGAATTATTTCTACATTTAGCATTTTTTTGTATAATTTCAAACTATTGTTTTTATTCTTAAATAAGTAAAACACGATAGAAATAATTAAAAATAATACATTGTAAAAAACTTCTAATTAGTCTAGGACTAGCCTGAGGATAGTTTGATATTAGATGTAAATCATGGAGGTATATTTTCAATTTTAGAAGCTAAGGTTATCAAAATATCAAAAAATTACTTACAGCCTCTACAGAAACAAGATATAAAAATATATTTAATTGAATTTCTTTCATCTACAAAATATAGATTTATCAGTATATTTTAAATTCTTGTTGGTTGGTTTATCTAATCATCACATTCAATATCAACTCAAATGATAATGAAAAATAATAGATTGATAATAATGATATATCCTAGAAATTTATCAAATTATTTTAAAAATTTAATTCAATAACAAAGACGGTAACATGTATGGATAGATAAAAAATTCGTGAAAAAAAGATATCAATGTTTTTATTGCTTTAGTTCAATACAATGAGTATTAATAATATATCATATTAAATTGAAAATAACCAAAAAATTATCTCAGAGAGAAAAGTAATTTTTTACAAAACAGTTTAAAAAAAATAAAGACGTGTGAACAGCTTAATGCACTTTTGCTATTAATATGAAAATATATGGTAGTGTCAGCGTATCAAGAAATGATTATCACTAGTTAGCAAATAACTGCATTTGTATACATATTGATAACAGTGCCATCATTTAAGACCGAAACCAATGCATGAAGTTAAAAAAAGAGACAGATTTTGGCATTTTGTTTGAGCATCAATTAAAACAAAATGCCAGTTCATACCATTATTTGTTATTGAACAAGCAAACCATTTTTCCTTGTATGAAGCAAATATATTTCCTCTTGGCAAAACACTTTCCATTTTTATAAAATGTGATAGAAACCTATCCTTCAAATTTCAGCGCAAACTGAAATCTCTGGATGGAGATAAACAATCGAGGATATAGTTAGCAGCCTTTTGTTAATTGAGTTTGCAGTTCAATAAAATATATTCATCTGAATCATACAAATTGATTTTGAAAAGAGTATAGAATTTATTTTTAAAACGAATTCTTTTGATTGAAATAGTAGCTATAATAATATGACAAGAAATTGTGAATCAGCTGTAAATTGACTTCTTACAATTTTTTTTATCTATTGTTTTCATAACGAATCCTTTAGGTTAAGAAAAGAACCTGAAGTGGCTATCAACTTGTCAATGCTATGGGTTCATAGAAGTCGAAACAAAGACTTTTTAATCAATATGAAAGATTAGCTTACGAAGATAATGCGCAAACCCTCATATACCATACCGAAAGAATGAGACGATTATCATGGCGTCTTTTATATTACCCAGATTTGGAAACCTGATAGAGTTGACCATATGTCCCGTCTGGTAGAAACTTGGTGATTCAACTCAGTTGTAGATCGTTTTCAGCGGTTGTCACTAACACGCAAATAGGGAAGAGTTCAAAACGGGTAACAGTGGTAAGGTGGGACTAATACCAGTAGTTCTGAAAGAACAATTTGGCAAATGAACAAAGCAACGTTATTCTTGAACATCTTTAAAAAAGTATGTCTAGTAACATACTCAAACGAATACTGAAGGTTTTTTTATATAATGTTATGTAATAATTAAGTATAAAATGCAAGGGCAAAAGGCAGTCACGTACTGAAAATGGCAGCATTAAAAGGATTGAAAATTTCACATGGCATTGGTAGTAAAATAATATGTGATCAAAACTTGATTAGTCTAATTGTGGCCTGGTGAAAATGAAATATATTTGGAAAAATGACAATATTAAACATTGAATACCACATCCTTTACTATCACAACCCTAAACTTCATTTAAGAGTGTTAGAAGGACATCACTAACAAGTGACATAACAGTTTAGAATGATCTTTCCAATTTGGCGATATAATAATATGAAATTCTCTAACCGCAAAAAACAGTTAAATTAATTCTTTTACTTCCTATAAAGTCTGTGTTTACTTTTGATGTACTTTTTCTGAGATTTATATGGTCAAACTGCCAGGATAGACTTTTACAGATTATTGATGCTTTTCCAAGTTATACATTTTTGAAAATAAGCTATCTGACCTTGGACAAACTCTTAAATTTTTAAAAAGTATTAAAGATTTTAGAATTAAGATTTGCTTTTGTCTTTCTTAACTCAATTCTCGTTAAGACAAATATCAACACTCTAGTGAAAAATCTTAAATTTTGAAAGAGCCTGGGATTAGACTTGTACCAAATTTATTCTCTTTCACACTCAATTTATAAACAATCTTTTCGTCAGTGCTTATAAGGGAAGGCAGTAATTTGAACGAAACCAAAGTTCAATTTTCCTGTGTTTTGAAATTGTGTGTAATTGCTTACAGCTTCGTTGAAGAGCCCTAAAAATGCATAAAATTACCCTGGCTCATTATTAAAACTAAAACTTATAATGCCTTTTATACTTTTGAAATTATAATAAACTTCCGTGACCTGTCTATTCTGCCTTGCATATCATAATTTTGATATATTCTAATTTTGGTATATGTTGTATTGCAAATTCCTGGTTGACATAAAAGTAAAGGTCTTCATCCAAAATCACAAGAATATTTTTGATAGGGTTTGGTAAAGTATTTCAGAAGTAAAAACATTAAAAATAAAACCATAATATTCATGCTAACTTACTGGGCCAACAGGTGATATGAATAAAAACTTATTCTTAACTTTATTCTTGAGTAAAAGAGAAAGTCATAAACTAAATCATAAACGAACACAATAAAAGAACAAAATAAAATACGGATAATGATAACTGCTGCTTAAGAAAGATGACTTTAATCGAAACGTAAGAGAATACTTTTTGAGTGAAAGAGGAGATAAAATTGAAAGCAATTCATATTTTAATTTAAATGATTACCTTACAACATGATAAAATATAATATTAATATTAATATAATATAATATAATATAATATAATATAATATAATATAATATAATATAATATAATATAATATAATATAATATAATATAATATAATATAATATAATATAATATAATATAATATAATATAATATAATATAATATAATATAATATAATATAATATAATATAATATAATATAATATAATATAATATAATATAATATAATATAAAATAATATAATATAATATAATATAATATAATATAATATAATATAATATAATATAATATAATATAATATAATATAATATAATATAATATAATATAATATAATATAATATAATATAATATAATATAATATAATATAATATAATATAATATAAGATAATGACACATTTGCTTGCAATGACTACCATTTCATCTTTACACATTGATGCCTACAAAGTCCTGTTCTATGTTTGACGAAAAGATACAGATACACATTTGCCCAAATAACACCCTCCTTCAGAGAAAGAGTTGGTGAAGTCAATAGAATTGTTCATGAGACGTTTTACTTGGTCATGATTGCTTTAAAACCCATTACGTATTATTTAAAATTTATTCTATATTGGAGACATTTTCCTGATTGTATTATGACATATATAAATATTTACTTTCGATGTTATGTTTCATAAGATCTTCAATGGTAACTTTCTATAAATGATTCTATCAGAACTACTCTGTAAATAAATAGCATTGATTAATTAAGCTGTTTGTTTAGTTACCTCATAGATTTATACAGGATAATGATTTCATTAAAATATATTTGTTAAATTCAATGCAAATCCTGCAAATAGTAATTTATTTTAACTCTTCATTTTGTTTTTAACTATTACGTACAATATTAAGCTTCCCAGTTACAAGTAGTGTACATTGACTTGCTCAATTACAAAATAGAAAATGTTTTTTTATAATAACATTGATGTCTAATAATTGGATGGCAGATACCACTCTCTTATACTTTTCTTATACTTAGTAGTATAAGAAGATAATGGTTGCTTTTTAGAGGCAATTATTTAAAGAAAATAAAATAAATTTAAATATATAATAGTGCAATAAACGAAATTTTTCAAGAAATATCTACAGGCCTCATTTGATATTAAGTATAAACTAACTTCAATCATATCATACTGTTGGTTATTCAAATTTCAATTCTATAAATTACTCGAATAAATATATTTGCAAAAATTGCCAATTGCCTAGAATCTTTTTATTTTGTTTGAAATATTTTGGATATTTTAGTCCTATTATGCTTAAATTTATTTTAGTCAATATTATACATACGTTACTACGTATCTTGTATTTACTTTTCTAAAAATCGACTTTTTTTTATTTCGTACATAATTTTTTACTTGTGATAATCTAGTCCATATTTAACATACAGAATATTATCATGAACATTATGCAGTGTGACTGATGATAGCTAAAAAATCAAGCGTGATTTTCAATTATTAACCTGTACTTTTGTTCAAAGTAATTTCAGTAATTTCAATATTTTCAACAAAAATTCAGGTAGTTTTTTTAACACTCGTGTTTTTTCAGAGCTCAGAACTATTCAAATGTTTAATCATACCAGGTTAAGGTTTATGTTGCTTTATATATCTATCTATATATATATATATATATAGACGCTGTTATCCAACGGGTTTGTTGATGATAATGTCCTTTAAAAAATAATCAAGTGACCGGTAGAGAAGCAGCAAAATAAATAAATAAATAAATATATATACATTTATTTATATATTTATATTTATATTTATATATAAAATAAATAAATAAATAAATTTATTTATATATTTATATTTATATATATATATATAAAATAATAAAATAAATATATAAAATAAATAAATTTATTTATATATTTATATTTATATATATATATAAAATAATAAAATAAATATATAAAATAAATAAATATATTTATTTATATATTTATATTTATATATATATATATTTATTTATAATTATTTATTTTTTTATCATCAACAAACCCGTTGGATAACAGCGTCTATGGCTATCAAATCGATCTCTGGTAGCTTTTGATTGTAATTTTAAGCTGCATTATTTTAAACGTCCAATCTTCCACTTTTTATTCCTACTTTTTTGATCTATGAAGTAGCCTCAGAAGTAAATTTTGCTTACAAAGCGTCGTCTTATGTTTTCCCTAATTCCCAACTGACTTAAAAAAAATAAATCATTTATTGCGTTGACATTTTTTGGTTGGTTTGATGATTTCTAATATTTCCACTCCTATAAGTTTTGATTAATGGAAAGAGTATTGATAGACATTTCATTAATGGACGGCAAATTATTTATGTCTCTCGAATAAGGACAAGGAAACTTTACCTTCTGTAATAATAGGATTACTGTGGAAACACAATATTTGATAAAAATAAGATCAAAATACTTCTGCTTTGTTGATTAGGCATTGATTAGCCAAATATAAACAATAATATCTGAAATTATGTATAAAAACACCCATACAATATTCGAGAAGTGACTATATTAAGGGCTATCAATTTACAAAATCAAAAAAGGACGGAGATATTATTGAGCTCACAAATTTTCACATAATAGAGATTTAAATTCTGGAGTAATGATAGGACGTTAGTGTTGATTATAAGGATACTACTTGTAGAAGCTGCAATGCAGTGGACATAGTATTTAAAATAAGACTACCACTATCAATATACGTGGTAATAAAACGTACAAGGAGTATTAGTACCACTATAAATAAAGACAAAAAAGTAGTGAATATAGTAATAGTAATAGTAATAGTAATAGTAATAGTAATAGTAATAGTAATAGTAATAGTAATAGTAATAGTAATAGTAATAGTAATAGTAATAGTAATAGTAATAGTAATAGTAATAGTAATAGTAATAGTAATAGTAATAGTAATAGTAATAGTAATAGTAATAGTAATAGTAATAGTAATAGTAATAGTAATAGTAATAGTAATAGTAATAGTAATAGTATTAGTACTAGAAATAGAAATAGTACTAGTAATCGTAATAGTAATAGTAATAGTAATAGTAATAGTAATAGTAATAGTAATAGTAATAGTAATAGTAATAGTAATAGTAATAGTAATAGTAATAGTAATAGTAATAGTAATAGTAATAGTAATAGTAATAGTAATAGTAATAGTAATAGTAATAGTAATAGTAATAGTAATAGTAATAGTAATAGTAATAGTAATAGTAATAGTAATAGTAATAGTAATAGTAATAGTAATAGTAATAGTAATAGTAATAGTAATAGTAATAGTAATAGTAATAGTAATAGTAATAGTAATAGTAATAGTAATAGTAATAGTAATAGTAATAGTAATAGTAATAGTAATAGTAATAGTAATAGTAATAGTAATAGTAATAGTAATAGTAATAGTAATAGTAATAGTAATAGTAATAGTAATAGTAATAGTAATAGTAATAGTAATAGTAATAGTAATAGTAATAGTAATAGTAATAGTAATAGTAATAGTAATAGTAATAGTAATAGTAATAGTAATAGTAATAGTAATAGTAATAGTAATAGTAATAGTAATAGTAATAGTAATAGTAATAGTAATAGTAATAGTAATAGTAATAGTAATAGTAATAGTAATAGTAATAGTAATAGTAATAGTAATAGTAATAGTAATAGTAATAGTAATAGTAATAGTAATAGTAATAGTAATAGTAATAGTAATAGTAATAGTAATAGTAATAGTAATAGTAATAGTAATAGTAATAGTAATAGTAATAGTAATAGTAATAGTAATAGTAATAGTAATAGTAATAGTAATAGTAATAGTAATAGTAATAGTAATAGTAATAGTAATAGTAATAGTAATAGTAATAGTAATAGTAATAGTAATAGTAATAGTAATAGTAATAGTAATAGTAATAGTAATAGTAATAGTAATAGTAATAGTAATAGTAATAGTAATAGTAATAGTAATAGTAATAGTAATAGTAATAGTAATAGTAATAGTAATAGTAATAGTAATAGTAATAGTAATAGTAATAGTAATAGTAATAGTAATAGTAATAGTAATAGTAATAGTAATAGTAATAGTAATAGTAATAGTAATAGTAATAGTAATAGTAATAGTAATAGTAATAGTAATAGTAATAGTAATAGTAATAGTAATAGTAATAGTAATAGTAATAGTAATAGTAATAGTAATAGTAATAGTAATAGTAATAGTAATAGTAATAGTAATAGTAATAGTAATAGTAATAGTAATAGTAATAGTAATAGTAATAGTAATAGTAATAGTAATAGTAATAGTAATAGTAATAGTAATAGTAATAGTAATAGTAATAGTAATAGTAATAGTAATAGTAATAGTAATAGTAATAGTAATAGTAATAGTAATAGTAATAGTAATAGTAATAGTAATAGTAATAGTAATAGTAATAGTAATAGTAATAGTAATAGTAATAGTAATAGTAATAGTAATAGTAATAGTAATAGTAATAGTAATAGTAATAGTAATAGTAATAGTAATAGTAATAGTAATAGTAATAGTAATAGTAATAGTAATAGTAATAGTAATAGTAATAGTAATAGTAATAGTAATAGTAATAGTAATAGTAATAGTAATAGTAATAGTAATAGTAATAGTAATAGTAATAGTAATAGTAATAGTAATAGTAATAGTAATAGTAATAGTAATAGTAATAGTAATAGTAATAGTAATAGTAATAGTAATAGTAATAGTAATAGTAATAGTAATAGTAATAGTAATAGTAATAGTAATAGTAATAGTAATAGTAATAGTAATAGTAATAGTAATAGTAATAGTAATAGTAATAGTAATAGTAATAGTAATAGTAATAGTAATAGTAATAGTAATAGTAATAGTAATAGTAATAGTAATAGTAATAGTAATAGTAATAGTAATAGTAATAGTAATAGTAATAGTAATAGTAATAGTAATAGTAATAGTAATAGTAATAGTAATAGTAATAGTAATAGTAATAGTAATAGTAATAGTAATAGTAATAGTAATAGTAATAGTAATAGTAATAGTAATAGTAATAGTAATAGTAATAGTAATAGTAATAGTAATAGTAATAGTAATAGTAATAGTAATAGTAATAGTAATAGTAATAGTAATAGTAATAGTAATAGTAATAGTAATAGTAATAGTAATAGTAATAGTAATAGTAATAGTAATAGTAATAGTAATAGTAATAGTAATAGTAATAGTAATAGTAATAGTAATAGTAATAGTAATAGTAATAGTAATAGTAATAGTAATAGTAATAGTAATAGTAATAGTAATAGTAATAGTAATAGTAATAGTAATAGTAATAGTAATAGTAATAGTAATAGTAATAGTAATAGTAATAGTAATAGTAATAGTAATAGTAATAGTAATAGTAATAGTAATAGTAATAGTAATAGTAATAGTAATAGTAATAGTAATAGTAATAGTAATAGTAATAGTAATAGTAATAGTAATAGTAATAGTAATAGTAATAGTAATAGTAATAGTAATAGTAATAGTAATAGTAATAGTAATAGTAATAGTAATAGTAATAGTAATAGTAATAGTAATAGTAATAGTAATAGTAATAGNTATTTCGTTCACACATCTTCCATCTGAAGTTATCAAACTACCAAGATAAGTAAACTTTTTAACATTCTTTACAAATTCTCCATTGATAGTTAAAGTACACTTTGGGGATATACTTTTCTTTGATATCACCATACATTCTGTTTTCTTGATGTTAATCTGGAGTCCTTTCTTTTCACTTTCTAACACTACTTTATTTAAGATGTTCTGCAAATCCACTTCACTTTCAGCTATCAATACAGTGTCATCAGCATATCTTAAGTTGTTTATGTTTACACCTCCGATTTTCACTCCAGGCATGTTCTTAATACCTCTCAAGATGGCTTCACTATACAGATTGAACAAATCCGGTGATAGAACAACTATTTTGTTATCATTGCTAATTCCATCTTTATTATCATTACTATTATCATTATTATTGTCATTACTTTTAAACTTTTTCTCTCTTTGTAACACGGTACCCTTATGTTTAATAAACCTTAGCTCAAGTTGAAATTGGCTAGCAGTGAATATACTTTGTAAAATTGTCAAAATTACACAAACAGTATCAAATTTATATGAAAGAAACATTGTGGCAGTTGTAATTTGATTCAAAACAGGTCCAACAATGTAGCATGTTCTTTATTGACACTATATTTTGAATATTTGTTTATTTATCATCAGGTCTAAAATAAAACAGTATAAACAGTTAAAAACATTTTAAAATAATTAACGTTTCCTCTACCATTTTTATATGTATATATATGTATATATATATATATATATAGTGTGTGTGTGTGTGTGTGAATGTACAAGATGGTGGACTACGTTGTTTATCTTTTAATTGTTTTACCTGTT
Source organism: Morbakka virulenta (assembly GCA_003991215.1). Classification (NCBI taxonomy): domain Eukaryota; kingdom Metazoa; phylum Cnidaria; class Cubozoa; order Carybdeida; family Carukiidae; genus Morbakka; species Morbakka virulenta. Next base: position 1,088,921 of record RDPX01000056.1, read on the forward strand.
TATATGTTTTAATTTAGTCCTGATGATGAATAAATAAATATTCGAAATATAATGTCAAATCTGTTTGGAATTCTGTACTAAGGTCTATTAATAGAATTGTATCTTCCGTTTATTCAGTAAATTTGGCGCCTTCAGGGATTTTTTATGTGAAGACAGAGCTCTGCATAAAGTGAGAACAATGTTGAACAAAAATTTGTTGGTTTTTTTTTAAGGTATCGGTTTCACAATATTTTATCAGTGGATTCTTGCTTTCCTTTGTTGTCGAGTACAGCTGGTGTCGTACAAGTACTTCTATTTATCATTATTATTTAAGACAAATAGCTACTTTTAAAAACAAACAATAAAAATCCATCAAATATTGTTGGTCTTAATAAGAGTTAATGTCTCCGACAGAAAGAGAAGTAGCAGTCAGTATGGCAGTCAGCTAGATCTAAATGGGCATTGACATTAGATTTAACTTGATCATTCATCCCTTTAATCTTAGCTTCTGTGAATCTCTTGTTGCACATAATATCACATCTAACATTTGCTAATTTTCTTTAGTTAAGATTCATTCTAGTGTCAGGCTTCAACTTCTCCAAATTGCAAATGTTTGATCAGTGCAGCAGATTTCAAAAGATTTTGCTTCTGAATATTCTTAATCATAATCATAATCATAATCATAATCATAATCATAATCATAATCATAATCATAATCATAATCATAATCATAATCATAATCATAATCATAATCATAATCATAATCATAATCATAATCATAATCATAATCATAATCATAATCATAATCATAATCATAATCATAATCATAATCATAATCATAATCATAATCATAATCATAATCATAATCATAATCATAATCATAATCATAAAGACGCATTTAAAGAGGGGGAACACAAAGAAAATAAACCAAAAAGGGCTATATATCCTTTAAATATGAGCGGAAGAAACAGAAAATGGAGAAAACCCTTGAATGGAGAGTTTTTGAAGAAATAAAATAAAAGGCTGACTTTGAGTCGTAGAGATGGGTAAGGAATGGTTTCCTGAAAAAGGAAAGAGAGGGCATGCTCCTTTCTTCCGAAGAGCAAGCATTGAGGACCAGTACCACCAACTTTAGTATCGATAGGACTACCAACTTCTTACTTTGCAGATTGTGTGGTAAAGCTCAGAAATCTGTTCGACAGGTTACTAGTGGTTGTACTAAAGTAGCATAAAATGAATTTAAACAGACACGACAAAGTACCACTCAAGTTCCATCGGGAATTCTGCAGAAACACTGGATCGAATGTTGTAAAAAGTAGCCTGACCATCATCCTCTACCCCCAACTAAGAACGACAAAGTGAAAATAGTGTGGGACATGACAATTTTCATTGAGAGGCGATTGTCCCACAACCAAGCTAATATAAGGGTAGTTTAGAGACACCAAAACGTTTGGCAACTTATTGATATTGTTATCCATGCAGACCAAAATGCAGTTGCAACAAAGGCTTGGAAAATTGAAAAATTTCATTGTACCTATTGTTGTCGGATGCTTAGGTATATTCTCAAAGAATGCTGTACGATATCACGATCTACTTGAAATCCCTAACATCTTCGGAAACATACAAGAAGCAGAACTCCTGGAGAGCAAGGGCATTCTGAGGAAAGTACCATGTCTCTGAGCCGGGGGAAGGGGATGAGATGTGGCAGTATCTACTTGCCGGAACTTTACCTTTAAGCAGTGTTTACAGTAAATAGCAATAATAAATAAACAAATAGCATATTTTTGTTTAGTACTTAATCATGGTATTATTGTACCAATTATGAGTGGTTTTACAATGGTTAGGTTTAGTCTAGTAGACGTGTAAAAGAAGCAAGTAACTTTCTTGCAACTGATCAACAAAAATTACTGAGGTGTAGTGACTGCTTGAGCTGACTGCATGATTTGCCTCGAGAAGAAATCTTGCAGATTCTGTTCCCTGGAATTCAAAGGAATGCATTTTCCACGGTATATATTGGTATACAGCAAGAAACATATTTAAACAGTTTCACAAAGAACGATATAAGTCTGGCCTAAAAGTTTATTTTCATCAAAGCCGAACTATTCTAGATGTGATTGAATACATATAGGGACATTTCGAGACTGAAGCAATAAGACTAAACTGGAAAATTTCTCAATTGTAGCTTCTAGTGTCAAGTTAACGTTCTTGAAATTTACCATTATTATTCAGATAGAATTTTTTTTCAGATTTTAACGATACCAGATGCAGATAAATATTTCTTTCGTCTGTTATGACAGAATGTTTCAGTTTGGAAATAAGTATTACACACTGTCTACTGATGGATGGGTAAAAAACCCACATTCAGCTTCCAGCAACAAGCCAGGCATATTGAAAGTAGGCACAGAGACTGTAGCCAAAAGAGTGAGATAAAAAGGATAACAGAATTAAAATGACAGCACAATTTCAACTTTGCAAGTCAGTCAGTAAGTAAGTAAGAAATGAAAAGAAGAAAGTATATATGTATATTAAAAAAATAAATTTAATAAGTATATAATTAAATTTATGGGAGTAAATGTGCAATTTTATGTAAATGTAGAAAATATGAAGATAACAATAATGCTGCCAGGGATGGCAATGACAAATGGTTAATGTCTTATTTTCATTGCAGTTTCTTCTTCTTTCCTTCATTTTACCGCCTTAATGATGCAATGCTTTTACATTCAGTGATAAATTTACAAATCCAGTGATTAACTGGACACAAATGCAGCATATGAACATACAAAATGTGTATTTAACTTACCCAATTGAGCAGGAAGACAGGTTCATGGACTTCAAACAAAAGACAGAAAAACGAACAAAAATATAATGTATTTTACTAAGGAGTATGCTAGTGTAATTCAAACCAGATTTAAAGAGCAGTGATGTTATTGTAAATGAAGTACTTTGATGAAATTGGACCACAAGAGAAATCATTCTTGAATCAATATTTCATTTCAATGTTTTTTATGACTGCACTTAAGTTGCAACCAATACATGGAAGGATACAAAGCTGCAATGTTAGGAGACCGATTAGTTTTTGTTACACACACACGCACACACTCTTATATAATATATATATATATATATCTATATCCATATATATATAGATAGATAAAACAAGGACACACACACTCTTATATATATATATATTAACAAATGAATATGAAATGTCATCAACAACAGTGCTCTACCACATTAAAAGGTAGGAGCTATCATATAATCAGATGTATGAGTAAGAAAAACTCTAACTTTACAGTACTCAGAGTTTCATGTCTTTCACAATCTTCAGCTGTACACAAATAATTTGTGTTATTTGTGTACAGCTGAAGATTGTGAAAGACATGAAACTCTGAGTACTGTAAAGTTAGAGTTTTTCTTACTCATACATCTGATTATATATCTATATTATATATATATATATATATATATATATTATATATATATTATATGTTATGTCTCAGAAGCTCTGTGCTGCACTGATGAACCCACAAAGGGCGAAACAGTACTGTCTGCAGATTGAGTATATATATATATATATATATATATATATATATAAAACACGGAAAATAAGTACTATGATTGCAACTAATAGTGTCACGACATTTCGATAATCAGGCATACATATGGGTGATCAATCGAATGTAAGAAACTTGAAGCTGCAACAAAATGGTAATAATTTGTCTTGTGCTTGTTGACAACGATTCAAACTTTCAAAAATAGTATGCACAAATTAATTCAAAGTATAATATTGAAAAAGATAAAACAACTATTTTCAGCTGAAAATAAGAAGTTAAAACATGGTTTAAATGAAATTTTTGTTTCTCCACATAAATCCAAAAATCTATCAAAAATCAGTTTCATATTATCAAATGCAATACACAGAGGTAAATATATATTATGTGTAGTGCCAACTGAAAATCGCATTTATATGGTCAAATTCAAGCTGGATGGAAAAGCGCAATCACTAGCAAATGCTTGTAGCGTTGACAAGCAAATGAAATGTTATGACAGTCGCTCTTCGTTCAATGCATTGAAGTGGTACAAAGAAAAGATTTAATAAGATATCCGTTGCAGACGTATTTGTCAGTAGTTCAAAAAGGTTGAAGAAATAACAATAAAGCAAATGCCTGGAAGACATTGGAGGTAATAGACCAAAACTCAGCAATCAAACCAGTGATGACGTTCACCGATGGTAAAACGCAATACTAAAAGCTTATCCAAGAAACGTCATTTCAGTGGAAACGCTTATTTTTCTTATTCCGTTTTTTCTTTTCCCCTTTTTAATCTCTTATTGATTGGTTTCTGTTCTTTCCTGATTTTTACCTCCAAAGAGCCAGTAGTATGGGACATAAAACAGAAGCAATTTGATGCCAGAATTTCTCCTGTCGTAAGCCACTGATTTTACGACTCGGGCAATAATGCTTTTGATTGGACAGAAACAACCCTCAATATTTCACTTGACTTAGCAAGTGGGAAGGTTTCCTTCCATGAACGACAAGCCTCATCATATCAACTCAAGGTAGATACAATCTAACACGATTACAAACAGACCTTTAATGGTAATAAAACTAATATCTGATTACTTCTGAAGCTCAAAGGCTCTGACCGATAAAGGAAGTCAGGAAGCAGCTTTGCAATAGTAAAATCAAGAGAACTTGTTCTTTAGCCAAAAATTGTCAATCAAAATGACATTGTATGAATAGTTGAAGTAACAGTCAATTCAAAGCAGGAATTCTGCTACCGCTTTTTGAAAGGGTAATTGATTATTTTTTTATTATGGCCCAAATAATACTTCCGTCTCAGAAAATATACAAGTGACTCGGATCTCTTAAAACGTCAATGCCTATCAAACTCTCCATCTTCTTCATCGTTAGTAAGCGTTTTTATTACAAATCAGATGCATCCACTTGTACCTTTATTACTATTTATCTATTTATAAATATTTATTTAGATACATACCTCCTGTACGTAATAATAATACAACCTATAAATATACATCTTATTTGTCATTAGATTGCTGAATACCGATGCCTACCTATATCTACACGTCTATATACCTATATATCACTTTTGTCCAAGTTCAATTTTCGAAAATACTTGATTTTCTGATTTTCAATGAGGCATGCCAATATATCTATCTATCTATCTATCTATCTATCTATCTATCTATCTATCTATCTATCTATCTATCTATCTATATACTGTAGCCTGATGATTGCTTAATGAACATCAAATTTGGAGTTTCTAAAGAAGTACCGTATCTTGTTTAGTTGATCCTTCTAAATGGTCTACGATTGTATTGAGCATTCCTATAATCAACTAAGTAGAAAAACACACTCACTCACACACACACACACACACACACATATATATATATATATATAAATATATACTTTTACTATTTAAAAACTATTAATTAACACATGTCCATTTTGATTCGTGTGCTTTTAAATAGAACTTTAACGTTTCCGCATATCTAACTATTCAAATGAAGCTATTATTTTCTCATAGAATATACATTTTATGATGAAATTAAAAGAAAATCAAGTGAAAATTTAATTAAGTTTTTTGCAGGTCGTGTTGACTTTTAAAGTAATTTTCTTACTAAAAACAAAAAAATAACAGTTTTAAAGGCCGCAAGGATAAAGGTATAGCTTTATATCAAAGCTAAACAGTATAACATATATATGTATATGTATATATATATGTATATGTATATATATGTATATATATATATACCACAGGCAGAATCAACGGAAGCNCAAATTTGGAGTTTCTAAAGAAGTACCGTATCTTGTTTAGTTGATCCTTCTAAATGGTCTACGATTGTATTGAGCATTCCTATAATCAACTAAGTAGAAAAACACACTCACTCACACACACACACACACACACACATATATATATATATATATAAATATATACTTTTACTATTTAAAAACTATTAATTAACACATGTCCATTTTGATTCGTGTGCTTTTAAATAGAACTTTAACGTTTCCGCATATCTAACTATTCAAATGAAGCTATTATTTTCTCATAGAATATACATTTTATGATGAAATTAAAAGAAAATCAAGTGAAAATTTAATTAAGTTTTTTGCAGGTCGTGTTGACTTTTAAAGTAATTTTCTTACTAAAAACAAAAAAATAACAGTTTTAAAGGCCGCAAGGATAAAGGTATAGCTTTATATCAAAGCTAAACAGTATAACATATATATGTATATGTATATATATATGTATATGTATATATATGTATATATATATATACCACAGGCAGAATCAACGGAAGCCCTTCTCAATACAAAAGATAAAGGAAAGCATCATGAAATAACTAGAAAGGACGATTAATTACTGTTAGTAGTTAAGAGAAAGAGTTAATATTCAATGGAAATATTAAATATTACAAAGAAGATATAGCAAAAAATTGATACAAGATTTCAAAGAGCTGACTAGCACAATTCGTTTACAATTGTTTTCAGTGATTCCTTTTAATCACACGAAGTTTATAGGTTACTGAAACTTTTTGGGAAACAGAATAGGCAACCAGGTACATCGAAAGCAACTATTAAAATTATTAAAAAACTTGAATTTAGATTCACTAACTTGCAGCTTTATTTCATATTTTGATTTCTTTTATTACAGATTTTTCACTCTAGCAAAGAAATCAATATAATACTATCGACTTGCCTACAAAAGTTTTGATCGAAGTATAATAAGATTTCCTACTTTGTCATTGAAGAATTTATATTATTAAACTTCCTGCTAACCTTCTAACTAGAATTTCATACAATCTGACGAATTCTTCCTCAAATAACAATGCCTAATTTTTCACAGACACTAAAGCAGAAACAATAAAACCCCGCTTGCATCTTTGTTGTTATGTTCTTTCCATTGCTTTATTCTTTTCAGAAAGGAATTTTCTTTACCAGAACAGATCCCCCCTAAATAATATTGTGTTGTCTACAAGGCTACTAAAGAAAAGTACAATAAAGTATAATTTTGTTACTATCTACCTGTTCTTCTGCGTACGAATTCGCGATAGGTGATATCGTATGGTTCTTGCTTGATATGAGCACTATACAATGCAGGCATTCCATTACTTCCATTATTGGTCATCCGATAGCTAAGGTGTTCTGTCATAGGATATTGAGGACGATCTGAAGATGAAAAAGTCACCGGAAGTGACATGACGGTATCTGTTTGGTACTGCGGTGATATTTGACATGGTGCATTTACAAAGGAGCTGTAAAAAGAGTTACCAGTTACTCCATTTCTTTCCGGAAAATTTTGATTACTATTATTGCTATTATTATTAGAAATCTGAACAGAAGGTGAAGGCATCATCTTGGGAGAAGCAATTTTCATAAATGTCGTATCGTCTTCCAAATCATACGGTTCAGCTTTGATAGCACAGCAACTTGATTTGAGAGAAATTGCTTCTGATTTCACAGTATCGGTCGGAGTTACTATTAATGTAAAATAAAACATGACACAAGATTAATAATCATCTATAGCAGACAAACATCTGTTGACTAAATAACAGAGTAGTATTAAAAATCTCAAACTTCAATATTTATCTTCAGTAATAAAGTTTGTCTTATAGTATGGTTTCAATCAGTCAGATGCAGGCAACGACTTACTTTATTATGCTTGTATCACAAAAAGAGGATAAATACACATTTCATAAACATACCAATAGGTTTAGGTAGAATTTACTGTAGCCATTTGCCTTTTAAATGTTAGCTATTTAATTAGGCAAGCTATGTCTTGCCGTCTTGCGAGTGCAGCTGCAAATTATTCAGAACAATTCGACGTCTAGTGAATAACACCGATTATAGAGCAAGCTTCCAATCCCCACTAGGCAAAGAACAGAAAGCCCTTGGAACAAATTAATTTGTACAAACTGTTTAGTTTCAACAAGAAATCCCCTTAAGAAATATCGAGATCTTTATTTCTGAGTTTAATTTACTTTTAAAAAGGAAAAAAGCTGACTAAATGGCTGGTTGAAAAAAAATTCATTGGATAATGAAACGCTTCTTAAAGTGTTTTTATCACGGTCAAATATTGGATGAAAGCGTACACTATAATTGAGACAGGAAATGTTATTAATGAATACTGAGAGGACATGTCTGAAGTCATCAGGTGCCGAAGGCCACAAATTAACGCTCCAATATTTTTTTTGAATTGACAGCCTTGAAAGCTGTGAAAAAATGTTTCGATAACAAAGAAAGCTTTCTTTTAATTGTCTTCAAATTACAGTTGAAACTGAATACTAAACAGTGTGCTAAAATTGGGAGAATGTTCGGCGCTTCAAAAGCCAAATTTTCATTGAGTTTTCATCCATGTATTTTTTTCTTACTTCCTAAAAAAACTAAAGGTTTTTAGAGTTAGAAAGGGTTGAGCAATTAATTCTATTTGCTGCATGAAAATTTTTGATTGCAAACTTAAGAAGACAATAGAAATAATAAACTCCAATAAACGACTGCTTGCCTAAATTTCTAGCAATCCGTGGAATACCTTATAATTAAAAATACCACCATAAAACTTAGAACACCAGAACCTACTTTTTTCTTGATTAAGAACAGAATTGAAGTAATTTAAAATAGATCAATTTTCGTGCAGAAAAATTACAACATAAGTAGAGAATAGAATTATGTTTCTCAGGCAAAATCATCTTTACATAAATATCAACTACATAAGACAAAACTGGAATGGATGAATGCCATTCACATCTAACGATGCATTAATTTTGATTTCGATGTTCTCCATAGCGTGGTAGAAGAAAGCATTAGACTGTACTTTTGCTGGGTACACTGTACTGATGTCATAAACTTTACATGACTTGAATTTCATCTCTGGGGAGGTTTGCAGCTATCCGATTCCATGCTTCATCCAAGGTAAGATATCCTGTTTCCTTGGTGTGGGTATGTCTTGTTCTGTGTGGGCTCTTTCATCTTGAGCAAGGCTTTATGATCCATTACAAACAAACTCTTGCTAACATTTTCTACGAATATTTTAAATATCTTGTTGATACTGACAAATAATGACTGGCATTTTAAAGTACAACCACTGAGAGGCTCAACAACGATAATACGCCTGGCCTGTACACTACCATATCTGAAGCATTTAAAGTTTGATTAACTAACACAGTCTGTTTTTTCTGGAGCTCACAATACGTGTGTCAAATATATTTCCGCCAAATTCCTTGGCTAGTACATTCATTATATTTTCAACCATTTACATCCTAATTTGGGTTTTTCTTCAATAACAAGATCTTTTATAAGTCGCTTTATTTTACCTTTAAATATCACAAGCAGATGAAGAGCATGGCCAGTTGCTGACAAAACAAAGCCTACTGTGTCATGCGACTCATGATCTGAGTATTTAAAAATGCATTCTTCAGCGCCCATTTAATGGGGGGAATGGTTTGACCTCACATCAAAATGCACAGTTCTTTTATCCATACTATCTATTAAAGCTGGAGTGTACTTCGCCAGCTTTATACGTTCCAAAATGTTCATAAAAATTTGGAGTTGCATTTCAAGCTGCGCTGGAAGTTTCTGTGAAATAAATGTTCTCTTTCAATTTAGGCAACTATGTCTCTGGAGAAGTTTTTTAACCCTGCCTAAGCTTGGTGTGAAGGTGGGATTTCTATGTTATTCCAAAGTCAAAACCAGCTTTTAAAGGATAATAAAACAGACGAGGATCTGCAAGTCATAAATCACATGAGGCCATCATGTTGTTAATTCTTTAGGCTTGGAGGAGCACATCCCTGCACCTTTTACATTTGTATCATCCATTGGTTTTGTTTTCCACAAATATCATGACATTTTTCATTGACGGAAAAGGAGGGAATATTTTATGGATAATTTTCATGCAAAGTTTAATCTCCATGCATTTCTTTCTTCTTCCTTGGCAATCAATTGCTTCCACAGTAACTGTAGAAAAAAAATTGCCTGAGTAAAATGAATGCAATCTTCTTGTAAATTTTTTATTGATTTTGAAATTTTATTAAATCACGATGACAATATATTAGGCTTTCAATATCTTTGCCATAAAAACTTGACTTGACTTTCCAGGTAAAAAAATTAGATGTTTTTGTTGGTAGACTTAAAATAAACAAACACTTTGTGAAAAAACGGATACATTGGTGTTTATTTGTACTTACAACTTTACTTCAGTGTAAAGTTGTTTAATATGCAAGTTTTAAGGGATTTAGGAAGAATAAATCAAACTGTAATGTGCCTTATACACAAACTGAATCTTCTAGTAGGATTGACCATTGACAGGAACAATAAAATTGCCGAACTAAATTTGTGCTTTGGAATTTTCTGCACACTTTAATATAGTTTAGCAACCTTGTTTGTATTCTGATGAGATGCTCTTTTTAAGTGCGAGGAAGTACTGCCGTGCTTCTACAACTTTGTATTTTCCTTGTTCTTGTTCTTAGACGATTTCTCTTTTCGTTACAGACAATTGATATAATAATAAACTAATCTTTAATGCGTACCCTGTACGCGTGCTTCATTGTGTAACAGAACAATAAGTTGGTCAATTCTGAAACTGAGTTGAAGGTAAACCGAATGAACACCCATTTATGTATTAAGTAAGGTTCCGAGGTTTTTTTATAAACACTTCTTTGCTCAGTAATAAAATAAAATGAAATAAATAAAATACCAGGCTTGCGCTTATAGACTGAAGGTATATCAGTCTTTTGATTTGTTTCATTTTTGTAGGCTAGATTTTGAATTAACAACAGGCATTCTTAAAATAGCTAGAGTTACATAATTTTTCTTAGACATTCGAACATCAGGAGATTCCCAAAAGATACATGCACATATTAAAACCTCTATTACTCATAAATGATGGCTACTGTTTCTGATATATTAGTAGCTGACGAAATTGAGGTAGTTATTAAAGTGGCATTTGAGGCTGCTGAGTGTGTTTTTGATTGTCAATGTTTGACATCGTTTTGGAAAGAGACACAAGATAGCAAATGAACAGCTGTAGAGAAAGTAAGGCTGATTACTTGAAGGAAGTATAAAGTTTCTTTCTAAGGTTAATTATTATTTAATGAAATTCAGGGTAACCATAATAGTTCCTATTATTATGCACAAAATCTACTCAAAAGATCTGAAATAAGGGGCATTAGACTTTTCTCTTCAATGAAAAGTAAATCCACGAAACATACACAGATAGAGTTAAAACATACATATAGAATTTAGAAAAAACCGAAAGATGTTATGTAACTTACGTTTTAAAAATATACGCCCCCACTATGCGGAAAAGTATTAGATTATTAAAATATTTCCTTCCAAACCTGGTTGAGGAAGATAAGCAGGCAAAAACGCTGGATTAGGTAGGGATGATTAGAATTCGCTTAAAGTTGAAGTTTCAAAAGGCGTTTAGTTTGAATGAAATACTAGTGGTACCTTCATTTTCTGTATTAGTATAATTACAAATATAGTTTTTATGATTTGGTAGTTGATTTGGCAAAATAGTGATAAAATTTGTCTAAATTTATAGATAGGTTAACATGGTAGTTTTTGATACTTTCCCCCCCTCTTTCAACCAAATCTTCCACCAAATGGGACCTCGTATGCTACACTAGAAAAATAGAAATAAATTGTGAAAGTAATGAAATATAAATGGAGGTGATTTGGAATTGTAGAACAATTAAATATATTTTTGCATCGGACTGGATCTGAATCAATGCCAATGAGTATCATGACCACACTACCATCTGAGCTATCGAAATCTGTTCTGTAACGATTAGTGTTGAAGCCATATCTTTGATAGAGAAAACGATCAATTTCAGGAGAGGCGGTAAAAGCTTAGGTGAGAGAGCGAGCGTTTGGCCCTAATAGCCACAGCCACTGGTTCAAATCCAGCTGGATGCAAACATAGTTTTTACTTCTCTAGAAATAGGGTTATGTAGTGTATTAGGCGGAATATCGGTAGAACTATAGATAGAAAAAAGAACGCACTAACAACTGTTTAGACTGAAGTCTGCAAAGCTTGGCTAAGGTCTACCAAAGGCCACACATAAGTATATGTGTGCTGTTCCCAGGCAAATCCAAGCAACTGACACGACGTATTCGGTGAATTTTAACATGAAGGGTTATGCCATTTGGCCCTCGCCATGGTTGAAAAAAATCTGACTGCAGGCTTGGCTTCATTCGAGGACTATGATATTAAAACTGTATAGTTGAGAACAGAGAATCTATCATTTAGTAGGTAGAACAAAAGGTCATACAAGTCATAGACACTGCTTGCAATATTATTTAATGTGTCTTGAATTATCTACCTTTTCCTTTGTGAAATTTTTCAAACCCTTTCTTTATCTATGTGCTTTTGTTTTCCAATAACTATGTAATGATATCATATAAGACGCGTGAGAGTATGTGCTTAAATTTGATGATAGAATAGAATGTTATCTTTAATTATTAGATACAAGTCAAAATAGTCTCTTAGTGGTGATTGATCAATACAGTAAACGAAACCGATTCAATAATTTGAAATTCAGATCATTGTTTCTGAGCAATAAATGGCAAGTTTAACTAGGCTGCAGTAATTACAAGCAAATCCATTCCTAAACACAAATTTCAATACCTTCCCTTTAAAATCTTATCTTCCTGCATACTGCATCTATCTATTCAATCAAGCAATCAAGCAATCAATCTCTCTATCCATCCATCATCTGCCCCAAAACAATAACAACAAACCAATCCTGTAACTGCAGAACAAAAAGTCAATGCCCTCTTCCAGGAACATGCACTACATCAAACGTCATCTACAAGGAAACAGTATCATTGGCACCACTCACAGGAACACCAACAACACCCAACATCGAAAAGGCATGCACAGGATTAACCGAAAGGTCATGGAAACACAAATACTCTCAACATAAATTTACATTTACCCACAGTAAATACAAACACAGCACAACACTATCCAGTTTCATATGGAAAACAAAGGAAAAAACCGGAAAAGCACCCGAAATATCTTGGTGTATCCTAACATCAGCACCCCCCACCCTTACAACAACAGCACAAAGAGATGCCTCCTTTGTCTCACTGAAAAAATGTCCATTATAACATAAACCATCAAGAAACAACTTCTCAACAAAAGATCAGAACTTATTTCAAAACACGAAAACAAATTCCTCCTCCGCAACTTCATACCTAATGACTAATCGCACGGGACCTCCTTTCCTGATCAAACAGCTTAGCACCTATTTACCCAATTTGAAAGTAAATCACTCTTTAATAATTTTAAACCGTATCCACATGGGACTTCTTTCCTTTCTTCCTTTCTCAGAATTTTAACACATTGTAATACATTACCACCTGTAATTTTTATTATTTTTGATGAGCCGCCTGCTTTATTTGTTTATAAAAGCTTGTACAGTATTTGTAGCATTATTGCCTGACGATCGAAATATCATGAAACTATTAGTTGCAATCACAGTTCTTATTTTTCGTGTTTTAACCTATATATATATATATATATGGATCTATGTATATGTATATTTATGTGTGCGTGTGTGTGTGTGTGTGTGTGTGTGTGTGTGTGTAGGGTCGGTAATTTGGTTTTTCTGTTGTACAGTGCTTATAATATTTTCTTGTTTTACCTTACTACCTAACTACACATTCCATCTCTCTTTCCTGTCATTGCAGGAAAGAGAGATAGAGTGTGTAGTGCAGTCTTTCCACTCTTTTCTCCTTACATTTATTTTTATATTTATATTATATATATATATGCCTGAGCAGGGCGAAGCCAGAGGAAACTCTGGTGGAGGCTCGTAGCGATTCTGACGTGCAAATCGATCGTCAAACTTTGGTATAGGGGCGAAAGACTAATCGAACCATCTAGTAGCTGGTTCCCTCCGAAGTTTCCCTCAGGATAGCAGGGACTCGCTTTAAAGCATTTTTATCAGGTAAAGCGAATGATTAGAGGCCTTAGGGTTGAAACAACCTTAACCTATTCTCAAACTTGTGGTCAGGAGGTTTGACTTACAACCTCCAGGCTGAAGTAAGTAAGTAAGTACTTTCCCATCTTTCCCCCACCAGTTCACTCAAAAATCTTTTCCCCTACCATTCATTCATATATTAATTAATTCTTTTTAGTGTAGATGGTACCTGGTTTCCATCAGAAAAATCGTTTTTACGAGATAACTTAAAGTTCTATTATAGGGAAAAGAAAAACAAGATTACGCTCAATTTTGAGCGGTTGTGTTCAAGCTGGTGGGAAGTGCGTTACAATGTCTTGAAATATAGTGTCAAATAAATTATTGTTTCTGGTTTCTCAAAAAAACCAAAATGAAACAAGGTGGTGGGGGAAAAGCTTCTGTGGTGAAAGAAATATTTTAAAAATCTATTGTTGGTGGGGGAAAAATGGGAAAGTACCTATATTACATATATGTATAAATATATTTTGTGCAACAGATATCTTATTTGTGATTTTCGATAAAGTTGTTTTAAGACCATGTTATGTAGTATTGGAATGAAAATTTTGTGGTTTTAAATTTATCTGTATTAAGAAATAAATCCAAACGACACATAATGTAGACTTTCACGCTGTTTTACCGTTAGGGTGTCAACAACAGGGGGGCAGAAAACAAGCAGGAAAGCATTNATCGTCAAACTTTGGTATAGGGGCGAAAGACTAATCGAACCATCTAGTAGCTGGTTCCCTCCGAAGTTTCCCTCAGGATAGCAGGGACTCGCTTTAAAGCATTTTTATCAGGTAAAGCGAATGATTAGAGGCCTTAGGGTTGAAACAACCTTAACCTATTCTCAAACTTGTGGTCAGGAGGTTTGACTTACAACCTCCAGGCTGAAGTAAGTAAGTAAGTACTTTCCCATCTTTCCCCCACCAGTTCACTCAAAAATCTTTTCCCCTACCATTCATTCATATATTAATTAATTCTTTTTAGTGTAGATGGTACCTGGTTTCCATCAGAAAAATCGTTTTTACGAGATAACTTAAAGTTCTATTATAGGGAAAAGAAAAACAAGATTACGCTCAATTTTGAGCGGTTGTGTTCAAGCTGGTGGGAAGTGCGTTACAATGTCTTGAAATATAGTGTCAAATAAATTATTGTTTCTGGTTTCTCAAAAAAACCAAAATGAAACAAGGTGGTGGGGGAAAAGCTTCTGTGGTGAAAGAAATATTTTAAAAATCTATTGTTGGTGGGGGAAAAATGGGAAAGTACCTATATTACATATATGTATAAATATATTTTGTGCAACAGATATCTTATTTGTGATTTTCGATAAAGTTGTTTTAAGACCATGTTATGTAGTATTGGAATGAAAATTTTGTGGTTTTAAATTTATCTGTATTAAGAAATAAATCCAAACGACACATAATGTAGACTTCCATGCTGTTTTACCGTTAGGGTGTCAACAACAGGGGGGCAGAAAACAAGCAGGAAAGCATTAATATTTTTTGATTATATTTCAAGTACATCATTTATATTTATTTTGATGTTGATTCTTTGATTGTTATACTAGAAAGTATTCAAAGACACAAGGCAACCAATTTTCTTTCCCTGATATGTTTTTGATTTAACAAAACTCTATTTTAGGGCTGTATCAAATATTGAATAATTTGTCAACTATAGAAATGACCTGGTAATTTAGTTGAAAATCTCAAGATGCTTGGATTTTTTCAGAAACTGTGTTTTTTACAAGCTTCAAGATCTAAAGGAGAAAATATTTAGTATCTGCTTTTAAAAAAGTTTATATTAGAGGGCAAATTAAAAGTAAAAACAAATTGAAATAGCAAATCTCTACTAGAAAAAAGCAGATCAATTGAAAAGTGACAATTTTTATATCGTGTTCAAACAGAATTTGACAACAAATTAGTGTCGACATCAGTTTGAATTTGTTCAAAAGAGATTAAAAAGTCTGATCCTTTAGATGTTAATATGTGTATATTTCTTACTTGACCTATTCAATGTCAATAAACAATTTATTATATTGGAAAACTAACAATGTTTTCTGCCCAAGTCATATACATAGATCATAATATTTATGCGTCTTTTTCCTTTCATAAATTTTTGGTAGAGAAGTATGTAAAATTCTGTATAAAACATTGAAATATTCAAACATCGGAATTTATTGATTTTTTTGTATCATCGATTGTGTACAATCAATCAATCAATCAATCAATCAATCAATCAATCAATCAAAAAAATCAATAAATTATAATAACGATGAATTACACCGCACAACATTTTTTCAAACGTTTTCTGCGATTTTAATATGTTATTTATTTTCTTGACAATTTGGGTGCTGATTCCGAATCTGGAAAATTATATCTGTTGTGTGGTTTTCGTATTATGCAATAATGCTGAAATTGCCTAATGACACATTTTGGGCATATGTTGACATATTGTCTTGGGGGGTGTGAGATGCTCAAAGTGTGTAGGGATGTTCTATCCAATGTTTACATTAGCGACATCTAGCGGTCAATACGTAAATTTGATGTTCGTTGACATACTTCCGTCGTGTAAACTTATTTGTTTCGATGAAACATGAACATTTACGTTTACAATACAAGCATAATTATATTGAATTCAAACTTTGACTTTAACAACCTACTATTTGTAAATACAAACTACTTCAGTAATTATAGGCATTAATCACAGACCGATAGCCAGTTGTAGCATGTACAGTACAAGGATATGATTTAACAAAAAGTCGAAGTTCAAAAAAAAAGCTTGCTTTTCAGCTGTGAACGCCAGTGGCTTCCCTTTGTTGGGCCAGCAGTAATCGTCCAACATTGCAGGATCACAGCGGCCTTGACAGCGATGCTCGATTGTCGAGATTGTTTGGTGAAGTTGCTCGCTGTGTTTCCAAAAGGAAGATAAAGTAAATGGAATGCAGAATACCCCTCACAAATACTTTTAATGGAAAAAGATAGATTTCTTTTATTCAAAAATTATATTCAGGCAAAGGTTTGGATGGCTGTTACAATGACAATTCATTTTTACATCTCAGACCTTCGAACTCAAGGGTAATACAGGAAGAGTGTATCCTGTTACGGTGGATTTTCTCTAATATAAGGAAACTTTTTATTTTTTCATCTGAACATATACAATTACAAACCTCACTAATCAAGGTAGTTTGCATTGGCTTGCCTATTTAACAAAATCAAAATTAAATATTTTACTAACAAAATCAATAAAGCGACAATAGTTCAGGGCTGGTCCATGGTTTATTTCTACGACAGAATATGTAGTATGTGGTGCGAATGATTATGTTGGAAAGTTTGGTTGAAAGAAAGCGCTCGTGTTTGTTGTCGATGTTCAAAGCGTTGCACATTTTACTGAAGGTAATACAAGATTTACCGAATATACCTAAAGAGCTCATGGAGAGATTTACGAAACTAACTTTCGAAAAGCTGGATTGTAAATCACGAATTAAAGAACGGTATTTTTCGTATTTGCGAGAAGAATTTTTATCCAGGTTTGTTTCATAGCCCACGGTCAATTCAAGAATGTATAGCTGTTGTTGTGGAGTAACTAAGAGCAAATCAGGCCTCAAGGCATCTCCAGTTATAA
>RDPX01000056.1:1162085-1172096 GCA_003991215.1 Morbakka virulenta
TACTTTGGTTTTATTTAGATCGTCACAAATTTGTCTTTTTTACTTTATTAAACTTTGTTTTCATTTAGATAGTCCCAAATGTATCTTTTTTGCTTTAGTCTACTTTGTTTCTATTCAGATAGTCCAAAATGGCTCTCTCTCTCTTTAGTCAACTTTGTTTTTATTTAGATAGTCGAAAATGGCTCTTTCTTTCTTTAGTCTATCATTCACTCTCTAAGGAAAAGTGCAAGATTAAAGGAAAGACACTTTTTGTGACAACATAATATGAAAAAGGAAGGACCAAGAAAGACACACTCTCTTGGCGACTGTCTAAAGAAATAAAAGTAAACTGAAGAAAGAAGGACAATTTTTTGACATTCGGTCCAAATAATTAAACAACCTGTACAAATGTTTAAAGAATTACTTTTGCAGTTTTAGATATTCTGTTGAGTGCCAGTCAAAAGTGTTTTATCAGAATGAATGTAATCTCAATTGGAAATTGCGATGTTCAATTTTTCACCACGAATATTTTTTATTAAATTAAATAATCTAACAAGGTAGAAAAGAAATTTTACAGTGATGCCCTGATTCAAAGAAGAAAGAAGAAAAACCTGGAATGTACTTAACATTGAATTTTTAGCTTTAGTATTTCCACTGTCATTTCTGACACTCTGATTAAGCTATCAGTAAAATTACGGCCTTAAATACTAACAGCTACCATGTTAGACAAAATTTTACTTTTCATTCTTAACTTTTGTTGTAAGTTATATCTCATGGACTCAAATTAATAAATATTTTATAGAGCAAAATCAATGATTTCGCAACCCTAAGTCGCATTTGAAAAACAGAATTAAAATGGTCTCACCTGGAATCTTTCGACCCTTTTTGTAAAAGATGAACATGGCATTTTAATCAATGTGCTATTTGTCAAGGTGATATCACAATAACGGAAGACACAATTCATACGGCACACAAAGATTCTGGAAAATACCTCAGAATAAACATTAAGCATTGAGCATAGAAAAAGAGAATAATAAAGACACTTCAGAAACATACCTTGTAGGATGGATTTTATCTTGCTTTCCTGTTAATATATTTATAATTATTTATCTAGCTCATCCCATGCAGAAATCAGAAATTTTGATCTGTTTTCACATTTCTCATATCTTCTCGAATTATTAAATGCTTGTCTTCGCTGTTATTTCCAAAACCCTTGGTTTATTTGTCTTACAAGCTGAAATTTACTGAACGTAAATAAATTTTAATTCGTAAAATTTATTCGCAGAATTTCTCGAAGTGCCTACACACAACATTTAGTGTAATAATAGTTACTTATTCCGAGTTATAACCTGTACACATCATTTTGGTAGTAAATTTTGTCAGTGGAGTAATTAAAATTAAAAAAAGAATAGTACATATTATATGAACATTTAATGACTTTTCATGATTAAAACCAAAGAGGTAATTGCTTTGTCTCAGCACATTAACTGTTTCATTTTGGGATTATTATAGAGGGAGATAAATATCAACAGCTATTTTGACGGGAAAAGACATTAAAAAAATATAGTAGAGAAGAGCTTGAAAAAGCCATTGAAAAAATTTTAAAAGCAAAATTACAAATCAGCTGGTGATATGAATAGAAAAAAGTAAATGTAGAAAAAACCCACTAAGATAAGAACGATAGGGTGGAAAAGTCAAAAGCCTCTGTGAAGATATGTATAATTCAACAACACAAATGAATGTTAACATATGCTTTCAAGATAGCTCGGAAAATTTGAAAACGCTCGAGGGACAGCCATGAAGGTAAGTTATGTATGAAGATATGTATAATTCAACAACACAAATGAATGTTAACATATGCTTTCAAG
Organism: Morbakka virulenta; assembly: GCA_003991215.1. NCBI lineage: Eukaryota > Metazoa > Cnidaria > Cubozoa > Carybdeida > Carukiidae > Morbakka > Morbakka virulenta. Next base: position 1,163,933 of record RDPX01000056.1, read on the forward strand.
ATAGCTCGGAAAATTTGAAAACGCTCGAGGGACAGCCATGAAGGTAAGTTACAAAATTTTTCCTGCTAACATGCTTTTCCTTCTCACGAGAATATAGAGTGATTAAAACAACTAAAAAGAAATTTTATACCAGGAATTAATCGACCTTTTTAAAGCAGTTGGGAGGTCGGAATGTAATATTTTGTTTCAATTACGGATAAATACTGTTTAAAATAATAATTATTTTTAACTTTGTTAACTATATATTCAAGAGGTTTAGATAAAATTAGTTAAGGATTAAAGTACAGGTATACATAGAAATTGCTAAATTCCTCGTTTTAATCTTTACAATGCTTTACTAGAAGCTCATCCAACTTCCTTGTGTTCCTTTAAAATCTTCATTTCAAGTTAGCACCCCTTTATAAAGGTGAAGTGGTTGCCTTTGCACAAAGCTGGGTTATTGCCCCTTCACGAACGTAATATCGGTATCAATGCATTGTTTATGAGCTATACATAGAAAAAATTGTTACTCTTTGTTGTGTGAGGATGTACATACATGTTTTAAGTAATTATGTAGGGTTTATTAGAAATGATGCTTTCAAAGAGCCTCTTAGTAGCCAGCAGCAAGTTAGCTTAAAATGAAGCTTAAGCTGCTATTTACAGTACAAGCGCTGTTGATGTGTTGGGTACCCATGTGATACTATGGACTCACATTGGCACTCTTGTAACCAAATAGAGACTACAGCATATTAGGCTGATTTCAGTTGTCTTCACCCCTTTAAATGGAATGATTAACAGTCAAATAACGAGGTAGTTATTACCTAGAGCACATTAATGATGAAGAAGAAGAATTTCTAAGATGAAACGCTCATGCTACTATTGTCTCTTTGAAGGCAGTTTGTTTCTATTGTTAAACTTGACAATTTAATAACGATATAACAGGTCAAGGCAAGATAAAAAAATCAGGAGATATATGGTTGAAAAAGCATAGCATTTACCGCGCATAGTGAACTTACGCTTTCCGTCTCCTTCTGAAATATTTTTTGCAACAATCTCCTCTGGCACATCAGGAACATATTGTTCATCCTTTGGTCTCACTGCATGAACATAAAAATATGTTACAGGTTACGTTAATTGATGGAAATTTCTTTGTGTTTAACAGAAATTTATATACGAAATTTAAAGGCTTGTTACACAAGAAACCTGCGTGGTAATATAATCAGATTATATTGAAAACAGACTGCTCAGTTAGTGCTGGGAAGCGATTGCTCCGCATACTGGACACTAACAGATTTTGTGGAATCAGCAGGAGAGAACGCTTACCATTTCGAGTCCTTTCTCTCTCCTGTTTTTCCTGTGCACTTGCCTTCCTCACTAATACATGAGGCTCCATCTAATGAGTTGATTGACTTGTTACAGATATCTTGTTGACGAGTCATGCTTTCAGTTTCTTACTGACATTAAATGACGTCATTGCAGTACCACACTACAGTCAATCTATTGCTTCACTTTGACTGCATTTTCTCTATTTTATCAAGAAACAGACAAACTGACAGAGAGACAAAAGGAAAAAACAAACAAGGAAAGAGCTGAGTTGCTGATTTGCAGATTTCCAGATTATTTGGCTTGGTACGATATAAAGGAAACCGCTATTTGGGACCCATTTGAATTTTTGGTTTTCAAGACGCCTGATCTTCGAGTAATATTTCTTAACAGTAAGTAAATAAACCGATAATGAGAGCTATGCTGATCATGATAATATTAATAATATCAATAATATATACAGGCATACAGGCAACAAAAAATTACCTGAGAACAAATAATAATAACAAGGATAATAATGATAAAAATAAATTCTGGATATAACTTTGAAATGCATCCGGTTGTAGAGTTTCGACGTGGGAGAATGAGGTGACCCTTTGCTGCAACTACATTCAGGTCGCCTGTGGGGAACGTGTAGCACCTTTTCGCCTATCCTGAGACCTTAAAGTACCATATTGGCGCCCGATAGCAGTACTAGTAATGAGCTATATGTGCAAGATATGTGAAATAATGTACTGAGAAGAGAAGGTTGCTATAGAGTTACGTGACCTCGTGCACGTGATCTCTCTTCCATGTCAAAGACTAGCTTTCATGTTTGAGACACAGAATTATAGTTGTCGTCATAGAGAGAAGACGTGTTCTCTGAACCCACACATAAGTAAGAAAGATATAGTAACCCTATATATATATACTATATATCATCTGGCGACGAGGATGGGATACGAACCCACGCGGGCAAAGGTGTTTCAGGGGATGATATGGATCTTATGAAATTAGTTCTTGAAAAGAAGGGAAAAAGGAAACGCACCTCCTGAAATTCTAAAGAAAGTTGACCGTAAGATATTGAATTAATATGTAAAAAAAATCGATGTAGAAAATAAAGTATATACCAACAAAAGGTATACCAGAAGTGAAAATGTATTGCTTGTAGCTGTAAGAGTGGTATAAAGTAGACGTAAAATGGATGGAACATCAGGATAGAAAAGTACAGCAACCGTCATGGAGAGGAAGGCTTCTGTCTAAACTGTCAGGGTCTAGAAAACATCTTAGCCATGTTGAGCGTTGGAATCGAGGTTAGTTAGAAAACGATGGTTTTAAGTATTAGTTAGAAAGAAAGTGTCTTGTTACGAAAAAGTGGGTAAATGTAGTGATAAAGGAATAAAAACAAAGAATAAAAGCCGTCAAATACAAATTAAAGAGATACGAGAATAGAATTGAACAGTACAAGCAGAAAAGAATGTTTGAAACAAATCAGAAAAGAACACATGAAATCATTGATGGCGCCCACAGAAATAGCTGTGAAACACCTAGCGCCGGAGAGTTGTAAGAACTTTAGAGTGGAATATAGAGTAAAGCAGCTAATCACAATATCAATGCAGAGTGGCTTATTAAGCTGAAGAAATTTATGAATAATATTTAGAAGAGAGATGATATATTTATAGAGTTAGGAAAAGTCCGATTACAACTCAGGAGGATACTGAATTGGAAATTATCGGGTCTAAATGGACTGAAACGATGGCTCAAGAATTTCACTGGCTCAAGAATTTCACTTGTTGTGTAGATAAGATCCTTGAGCATCTCCAAAAATGCTTGGTCATATAGGATGTGCCCCAATGGATGGCAAAAGGTAAAACGAGCTTGATCATAAAAGACAAAGAAAAGAGCCTGTTGTAAGCAGCTTTAGATCGATAACATACTCACCAATTATATTGAAACTGTTCATCTAAATCCTCTCGGATGCAATGTATAACCACCTTGAAGGAAAAGAACTACTTGTAGGTGAGAAAAAAGTCTAAAAAGCTTTGGAAAAAGTATGATTTTGAATGTACGGATAAATGGTATGAGCATAATCTAACTGGTATTTTAGAGAACATAAATTCAAAGATCAAAATGGGATTTTAGAATTAAAACAAATCAGCAGATGAAGCATCTAATATTGCTCTACATGATAAAGAGGCAGATGAATGCAAGTTTATTGATGTCGCAAGAGAATAGTACGGAGACCTTAGAAGAGAAGTGGGGAAACTATGGAGTGTCAGGAATGTGATAATAATACCCATCATCATCGGAGCCGTCGGTACACTAAGCGAAAACGTAAAAGGATATGCTGAACAACTTGACACGAGAGAAGTAACATCTTTATGTCGTGTAGGCTTGGAACAGCAAAGATAATTAGAAGGATTCTGGACATCTAAGATTGAGCAATTCAATCTGCTGCCCAGACAAAACCAGCAAAACAGCAAAAGGCGTGAAGGAAAGACAATGATGAAAATTTCAATGATTGTGGCCTTTGCAGATAGTGTAAGGAGAGGGATGAAACAGTGTTCCATATCGCTAGCCAATGCAGCAAATGGGCACAGCCAAATTCAAAGGAAGGCATGACAATGCGGTACGAGTATTCCATGGGAAACTATTTAGGAAGGATGACTTGCAACAGAAAAAGCCACAAAATGTAGTTGAAAATTATAAACTTAAAATCTTGTGTGACTTTATGATCAAAATGAATCGTCGTATAGCAGCAAAGAGGCGACATATTGTGGTACTAGATAAAGATAAGAAGGCCTGCCAAGGTATCAATGTAACGTCCCCTGCAGATAAGAGAGTGAAAGAGAAGGAAGATGAAAAGATTGAAAAATTCCAGGATTTGGCCAGAGAAATTCACAAGGTATGGAATATCAAAGAACAAGTTAGTGATGGTTGACTATTATTAATGTTTGAAACTATTAGTAAATTGATATTTAATAATTCTGTAATAATTCCAGCCAAAAAATGAGCTAATTTAATCTCCATGTCACTTGTTATTATTATACACAGACTTGTTTTAGATTAAATCCTGAATTATAAAAGTGAAAAAGTAACGCTACTGCGTCACTAGGTAACCTAGGATAAGTATGTCTACCTCTCAACTCCGGACCAGGATCTCAGAGGCGCAGAACACGGCGCAAGATTGATGAGGTGCCTAAAAGTGATGAAATCTGAGCACATGCAGCAATGTTAGGGATCTGCAATGTTTGGAATGCTTCGAATAGTCCAGGTGGTAATGTTCCCATGGCTCCAACTATCACCGGCACAATGATCACTTTGGCTCGGTACATGCGCTCAAGCACCTCTTGCATAATTGAATACCTCTCACGCTTCTCCCCTTCTTTGATCACAACTCGAACATCCATTGGCACTGCAACATCAATGACCGTCCAGGTTCTCTCACGCTTATCGTGGATGTAGATGTTTGGCCTGTTATGCTTGATTCGGCCATCCGTTGACAAAACCGTGTTCCAGTACAGCACAATATTGCCATCGCCCACTGACATCACATTCTCTGGCATGTGCTTGAACCAGTTCTCTCCTACCTCCACCCCAAACCTTCGGCACATCTTCCAATGCATTATCTGTGCAATTTGATCGTGTCTGGCAATACACTGGCCTTCGGCCAGTACTTTGCACCCAACTGCAATGTGCATGGCATCCTCATCTTTCAATCCACACAAGCGGCATAAAGGAGAGATTTGTTCGTGGTACCTTTTGGCTCTTACTGATCGTGTTGGCAAAGATTGTTCCTGTGCTGCAAAGATGAGGCTTTCTGTTCCCTTCTTTAGATACCCGCTTTTTATCCAATCGATCGACTTTGGATGCGCTATCCCCTCAACTCCTCTAATGACGTTTGCGTGGATGGGTGCATCATGGAACTGTTCGCGTCTCTCCTGTTCTACTCTTTGTTTTGTACTCCTCAGCCTCTTCTCCCCCTTTCACAATACCCTGCCTTTCCACGTCCTTCAAGATACTCAGCCAGGCTGTTCCGTTCACAAGTCACTACATCTTTCACACCCAACATTCCTCTTCCACCTTCAGCTCGCTTCAGGTACAACCTCTCAACACTGCTTCTAGTGTGCAAAGCCCCATTCATTTTAAGAATCTTTCGTGTCCTTGTGTCTATCTTCTCCAGTTCTTTCTTTTCCCATTTAAGAATACCTCCACTGTACTGAATGACTCTGACTGCCCATGCATTAATGCCACAAATCAGGTTCCCTGCATACAGTTTGGATCTGGCCAGTAACTTCACCCTCCTGTAGTATTCTGTGCGTATGAAGTCCTTCATCTTCTCATGCAGTGTTTCCACAAACTGATGCACTCCTAGGTACACTCCTTGTACCCTTCCTCATCCACCACCTTCATAGTTTCCCCGTTTGGAAGTCCAATTCCGTCAGTCTTCTTCACATCACCCCTTTCGAGAACCAAAATACCACACTTGTTCAGACCAAACGTCATCCCAATGTTATCAGAGAAAATTCGCATTGTGTGGACGAGAGTGTTCAGTTCATACTCAGACCTTGCATAAAGTTTCAGATCATCCATGAAAAACAAGTAGTTAACTCTACTGCCACTCTCATTTTTCACTTACTCATCGCCAAGGCGGTAGCCATATTCACTTTTTCTCAGTATGATGGACAAAGGGATCAGGAAGATGAGAAACAGAAGAGGCAAAAGCATGTCACCCTGAAAAATTCCTCGCTTGATTGTTACCTTGCCTAGCTTCTGTCCATTCGAAGAGAGTTTAGTGGACCAATGTTTCATAGTATTACAGAGCATTTTCCAAATATTTTCAGCAACCCCTGTCATATTCATAGTCTCAAGAAGCCAAGAATGAGGGACCATGTCATAGGGTTTCTTGTAGTTCACCCATGTTATAGCTAGGTTCTTTCTACATTACTTTAAAATCATCTTATCTATCGAGAATTGATCTTTCGTTCCCCGTGATTGTTTCCTGCATCCTTTCTGTTCATCTGGAAAAAGGCTTAGGTTTTTAAGCTATTGATATATCTTGTCAGCAAAAACGGACGTCATCAATTTCCACGTGAGTGGAAGACAAGCTATTTGTCTAAAGTTGCTGGCTACAGTCCCTTTGCTGACATCTTTTTGAACCAAAATCGTTCGATCCTCAGTCACTGTGGTACATCTCCTTTACTTATATACGATCCAAGCTGCTCAGAAATTCGCTGATGTAGTCTGCAGAACTTCTTAAACCAGACGACCTGGAAACCATCGGGTCCCGAAGACTTCCAGCTAGCTTCCAGCTATCTTCTTCCAGCTATCTTCCATATGGCATCGTTCACATCTTGCACTGTTATATGGATGTTTTCCTGTTGTTGTACATCCTGCAGTTCTTCTTTGACCTTATCAATCCAGGGGGCTTCTTTGTTGTGCGAGGCTTCATGCTCCCATATTCCTTTCCAGAACTCCGTTGCCTCTCCAGGATCAGGGGCTTCATTGTTTCTAATCTCTCCATTCAGTTCCCTGTAGAGCTGCCTCTGGTTGTTCTTGAAGAGATTATTCTGACAATGTTACAAGTTGTTGTCTTGGAACCTTCTGATTTTGACTGCATCTACGTGGATTTTTGACTTTAGCATCTCAATGACAAAGAAGTTGCCAGCATTATCAAGATCATACTTGTTATTCATAGCATCATGCTCAGAGTGGCTTAGTTCGTAGTTTCCCCTTCGTCATTCCTCTAGTTTGCTCAAGTCTTTCCTCCACCCTTTGATGTTACCCTCTATCCGTCTTTTCCACCAGGGTTCTTCCCTTCTTTCCCGCTTTTCATGATTTTTATTCATCTTACCCAGTCTCTCGCATACGGCAAATGCCCCTGCATAGAGAAGCTTATTTCTCTCAGTTATGTCATTAGTTATGACATACTCCAATACCCTGTGTACATTTTGTACCTCTTCATTGGGCCTCCGACGGTCACACGCCTTCAATGATGGTAATGTATTGGAGCATGAAATTTCTAATGACCTCTCTAATTCGATGTAAAATAAGTGTATGTTCCTCGTCTAGCTGGTCAGCTTCCTGAAAATAATGAACTTCAGGAAGATCATCTTCACCATCCAGGACTTCGCCATCAACCACACTACCTCTTTCTTCACCATTGTCGTAATCGTCAACTTAAGCAGTCTCTCCCAGACCTCCCTCCTCCAGACTGACATCTTTCTCCTCGTGATCTCCATTCTGTGGTTCTGCTACTCTTTTCTCCTTCCCAGTCCTATCCACCTTTAAACCTCCTTTCGCCTCCATCCACTTCGCCCTAACCCTTGCCTAGATTTCACTTCTCTCTAGCTCAGAGAGCTTACCTGTGTTCACTATGGCTTGGATCTGTGATCTCAAGCGCTTATCAGTTACATTTCAACCCCAAGGTTCAAACCAAATGCTGTGCATTCTCTTCATGTACCCTCGTACAGAAGGATCACTCTCCACATAGCACTCCCATAACATTCGGTTGTCCTCTGGACTCAACTTAATCTTGCTGTTATTGTTGTTGTTATTGGCAGACGCTGGATAACGACCGAAGGGGCTCTCCTCACCCAACCACTGCCGGGCGCGACACCTCCAGCATTGCCTCCAGTCCGGTTAACGCCGTTGTCTGGTTCATTATTTGTATTTATCATAACTTAAATGAGACTTTGGTTTTAGGGGCGACCTTCCCCAGTGAATTATTCATGTCACCACCACTAGCGGGGTTGCCAGCCAAAGCTAAAGAGTCCCCTCTACCCATGAAGCATACTAGCCCCCGCCGTATGCCAACCCGGTATTTCTTGGTCTCAAGGAGTGCTAACAGGTACCACACCTTGCTTAAGGGTGACAAGGAGGT
>RDPX01000056.1:1180450-1199305 GCA_003991215.1 Morbakka virulenta
ACTACTCTTACTACTCTTACTACTCTTACTACTCTTACTACTCTTACTACTATTACTAGTTTTACTAGTCTTACTACTCCTACTAGTCTTACCACTCTTACTACTCTTCTTACTCGTTCTACTCTTACTAGTCTTGCTACTCCTACTAGTCTTACTACTAGTACTCTTATTTCTACTGCAATTTCTACTGCTATTCTTTCTGCTTTCACCACCACCACCACCACCACCACTACTACTACTACTACTACTACTACTACTACTACTACTACTACTACTACTACTACTACTACCACTACTACTACTACTGCTACTTCTACCAGTTGTAACAATACCACTTTGTTGGCTCCTTCCAATTTTAAAGCGACTGGTTGTACTCTTTCTATTGTCATTTCTGTTATATATGTTACTTTATAGTCCAATTTCCATATCAAAACTGTTACTTATTGCTAGTACCCTTTGACATTTGTTACCGATCAGTAACAACAAATGCCACTAAAAGTAGAGGTAGTACCAGTAGTAGTAGTAATCCTGCTAATGCTATTGCTACGAATTGTACTCTAATTCTTATTACCATTTCAACCTCTTTTGCTGTTACTATTTCTACTAATGAAGCCACCAATATTATTCCGTATCCTGTTAATGTTACTACTAATGCTAAGACTAATGCAATTGTTACCATCGTACTGCAACTTTTACTCTCCTTGGTTTAATTTGTTCGACTTTTATTGCTACTGCTTCTCTCAAGATTAGAATACAATTTATACAGCTTGTCTTTTGTTTGCTACATGTTCTATAGTCATCACTAAAAATACTTCTACTGCTTTCATTAATTTCTCTCTACTACTGCTGCTGCTACTGCTGCTGCTACTGCTGCTGCTTTCACTAGTGTTACTTTTTTATTACTAGGGTTACTGCTGCTCATTTGTTGTTAGTCATTTGTTGTTGTCCTGTCCTTTGACTAGAAGTGCTCTCTTGTACTTTTCATCTTACTGCTCGGTTATTATTAGTCTCTGCTCCTATTCAGCCACTAATGAGAATGCACCCTACATTTAATTGTATATTTTCCTTGTTATCTTTGTTTTTCTTATATTTAATTTGTTTGCCATTGACAAAGAAAACATCCTGTGACCTAGAGTAGTATAGTTGAGTTTTGGAGTTGATTCTTATTGTCAGAAAGGAAAATAGTTTACTCGTTGTCAATTGCCTGTTGTTGTTTTGGGACAAGATTTTTGAGCATGTCCTAAATCTTTAGTTAAATAACCTATTTCAAAATTGCTTCTTTTTAAAAGTAAGTTTGTTTGTGGAAAAGACAATAAAAAGCACTCTTAGTAATTACCTAATCTTTTAGTACCTGCTTGCAGCTATAAGGTAAGCCAATACTTCGTTTAGACAGTAAAAAAAGTGAAAACATCTGTCAAATGGTTTTCCCAATTAGGTTTGAAATAATAAATGACCTATAACGTCTATATAGGATCTTAAACGATGATGTTGATGTTGGCATTTATTTCATAACTAGAGGATAACAGACAATAAAGAATAATATCCTTATCTGATAATAAACAGAAATGTCAAATTATTCCTGAGTCCTTTCTGACACTTTCCTTGATGCTATTTTCGTTGTCTTGACAACAAATGCACTGAAATAGCAAATTGTCGTAAGCTACCAACTACTGAAGCTAATATCTCAGCGCCTGAGATAAGCTTTATCATATTAAATGTTTGGTAGCATCCTCATTTTAGATTTTAATGAAATACTTCTAGTAATGCTTCTAGTAATGCTTCTAGTAATGCTTCTAGTAATGCTTCTAGTAATGCTTCTAGTAATGCTTCTAGTAATGCTTCTAGTAATGCTNAATACTTCGTTTAGACAGTAAAAAAAGTGAAAACATCTGTCAAATGGTTTTCCCAATTAGGTTTGAAATAATAAATGACCTATAACGTCTATATAGGATCTTAAACGATGATGTTGATGTTGGCATTTATTTCATAACTAGAGGATAACAGACAATAAAGAATAATATCCTTATCTGATAATAAACAGAAATGTCAAATTATTCCTGAGTCCTTTCTGACACTTTCCTTGATGCTATTTTCGTTGTCTTGACAACAAATGCACTGAAATAGCAAATTGTCGTAAGCTACCAACTACTGAAGCTAATATCTCAGCGCCTGAGATGAGCTTTATCATATTAAATGTTTGGTAGCATCCTCATTTTAGATTTTAATGAAATACTTCTAGTAATGCTTCTAGTAATGCTTCTAGTAATGCTTCTAGTAATGCTACTAGTAATGCTTGTGCTGTAATTTTAAAAAGAGAACTAACAAAAAAATATTTTTAATTTGAAATGTTTATATTAGGTATTACTTATTAAGGCAATAAAATATTGCCGTGTACCATGATATCCTTGTTACCCGTCATTGCTTAGAGATATAGTATTGTAAGTAAGAGAGCTTAATGTGAATTAAATTTAGTAAATACATTCATAAAATAAACAATATCACACTTATTGCTCGTAATATATCATGGGAAATAAGAACGTTTCTCTCATCCCACCTACAGAAATATAATTTAATTAAGATAAAAGAGTTTACCTTGGGTATCTATGCTGAGGTGAGTATTTTCTTTGGATGAATTTGATGAAGTCTTTTTTGAAGTTCTAGTCTTACTGCTTTGAGAGAGACCAGGATCAGGTGAAGTAGATTCCTGTAATCAAAGAACATCGTTAGTGTTGATATTTAGTTGTCATTACAAATTAATCACTGCGATATAATTCTAATACTAGTAACGCTCCAGAATCCTTGTCACTTCAAAAATAAACTTCCAAAATAAGGAGAATATACGCAGAAAAATCATAGTCTGAATGAGATAATTTTAGGGTTGCAGAAGTGTTAAAGATTCTATTTGAATTTATACTCCAATAACATGTGTCCTGATGAAAACGAGTAAAATTATTTATTGATCAACTGATATGAAAGAACTGTGTGTAAAACATGACAGAGTTACCAAAATTCAATCCAGGGATATTATCTACTAAAACAAAGGGAAAATACTGCTGTTAAAACAGTATTATTATACACCAATAGCTTTTTCAAGAAATGTTCCAAGTTAAATTGTGATGTTTTGATATATTGTAGAAACGTAGAAGCGTAACATCAATGAAATATCATGTAAAAATTGAATAGATAGATAGCATACACAAGGAAAATGATAAATTAGAACTTCACCAACATAACTAAAGAGGAAGTACTGGGACTCTTACTTCGATAAATATTCGATACAGAACTTTAGTTTATACATTATTCATACAGTTCAACGTTTATGCTCCAAAAAGTATCCTCAGGCGAAAGAATAAATGTAGGCTAACCTCTAACTGATTAAAAAAAGAATTTAGTGGAAATACCAGGTACTATTTTGTAAAAAAATAACTAAGGAAAAAAAGCCTAATGACTTAAAACGGAAGTATGAGCTCAAATCTCTTAAAATTTCAATGGCCTTATAATTATGAACATCCGGTGTATATTTCTTAAGTAGATGCTAATAGAAAATACATGGATACATCAACAGTTATCATGGAAATTGGTAGCAGTAATAATTACAGGTTATCTTAGGTAAAGTTGATCAAAATCCTAACGTTTATTCATCATTTTTGTTGCTATTTCCATTTCTTACATAAACCTGCTAAACAGCTCTATTTTTATATATGTATTATTAAATATATGTAATTATTCATACTTATAGTCACTTGTAGATCCTGAGAACATGGAATTTAGAGACGGATTTAACTACAAACATTTTGGCACGATTTGGCGATGATTTTTCCACCGATATAATTTATACGACACTCGCAAAATGGGAAATAGAATTCAGTGGTTGTAATTCATTAGACTTCTGAATTCAGATAAGCAATTTTTCTAGAATATATGCCTCTGTAAACCGACACATAAGTTCCAAATGATTACGACGATAATTTTTTTTTACTTTTTTCTGTTTTAAGAGAGATTATGAAATCTGACGAATCACAAACTTCTATCTCTTATTTTAATAACATAGTTTAATGTTTTCCTCTCAATTTTAGATGTGTCTAGGATTAAAGCAAACTAGGTTTATCAATCGTTACATTTATTTTTTTCAATATTCAGTATAAATTTCACTTGTATAATCGTACTAGTTATTAATTTGGTAAAAATGATGAAATCATACCACGGGTGTCTTCATTGTCCCTTAAAAGCTTGCGTTAGTACCTTTTTGCAAGGAAGTTTTCGTAGCAAAGTAAGTATTTAAATGCCAAGGGTAGCACACGTATTAACATTCATTCCTGGTTACCTGTGCAAATGAGTACGGCACTTCTTGGTCAACTTCTGCTTCTTTGGAATACCTGTCCATATTTGTTTGCAATAAATTCTTGCGTCTCTTCAAGCAACTGGATAAATTATACCAGATCGGATGATGCAAAAAGCAGAAAATAGCTTTAAGAAGTAGAAAATTTTGATGCTTTTTATCATTACAAGTCCATGATTAAGTAATTTTCCTTTGAAAAACATAGTAGGTGCCATCTTTTAATGACATGTTTATTTATAAGTTACTTCTATTCTTTAATAGTTACTTGTAGATCTCATCTTGCTATTTAAAACTAACAATATCTCATGTTGGTTACTTTCCAACGAAAAAGGCCGTGAATTTCTGTGAAGGGATGAATTAAAATGAGGCGTCAATCACTATCGAAAAGAGCCAATCACGTCATTTGCATGATAAACAAACCCACTCTGCTTACATATTTGTTCAGTTAGGTAGAGTTGTTGGTTTGTAAGTGGGATAGAATGGTGAGAATATAAATCATCTAAGCTTTTTAGAAATGAAAGGCCTTGGATAAATTAGACTCGCTCCCAATTATCTTTTTATCTCTCTTATTGTCTTTTAGGTTCACCTGTCATTTCGTTGCGCGTTTCGGTTTTTTACTTGAACATGACCTGATTCTGTCGTAGTAATTAGTCCCAATATTAGGACACACACACAAAATTGCAAGCATTGATAAATTGATCGAAGTTAACCTTCTGTGCTCAAATGATCAAGAATATCAGACAACCACAAAATTGTGGGTGTTTGATTTTTATCTGCAATATTACAAAATGGTAGTTAGATAGAGTTAAAGCAATTCTCAAGTCCATTGATATAGTGAAATTGACTATTGACAGCTGTGCTTTTTTTTTGTTTTAGAATAATGTCGGATTAGAGAACTGTTCACAAATAAGTCTATTTTTCATTATTTCCTCAAGCAAATGTTTGAATGTATTGACCAATATTATCGCAAAGAAGATTAAAAATTATGGTCAAAGGTTCGATTGGTTAGAATTGTTAAAAGCAAAAGTTATCTACAGAAATACAATTAATCAAAAGTCAGTGTGTTTCTCATGATTTTGAACGAAAAGAAAACCATAATGTAGCTATGATTTGGTATAATGTAACTGGCCTTTCTTTGGACTGAACACAAGGTACCTTGTATTTTCACCCATGTATTAGTAAGTAAAAGATGAATATTGAAATAAAGAGAAATTTATTCCACTAAAACAATTTTGGTTATTGCAAAATTTGAATTCAAAAGTATAAGAAATTTCAACAGATCTTAGTATTATTTAATCTATTTTGATTAGCTTCTTGTTTTCATTTCGTTGACCAGGATCTTACTCGCTCAGGTTAACTGTTGATCAATCAGTGACCATGAACTGGAGATGAAATTGTAGTATTCTCTTTTCTCTGCCAACAAATAGAAACAGTAAACTTCCATATCATAAATTATGGATCGTTGTCTTCTTTATAAGCTATAGTTTGTGTGAGAGGTAATATTCAAGACCTATCACGATTTCCTGTCTCTTGTGCAGCGAACACACTCTTCAGTCAGTTTGTATGTCCATTTTGTTAGGATGGTATCACCTTGAATTCTCTTCTTTCTTCGATTACGGAAAAAAGCCTCAATGCTGGCTTCCTTCAGTATGGGCTCAGCTCATATTAGCTATAATGGTTTCAGGTATGATGCTCTAATTTCTGGTCTTTGTTCACTGATAATCTAATAAAAATGTTGAATTTGTATTCCTCTTCTGTGAAAGCCTATCACTTGTGCCTCAGAGTGTAACTTTATTGTCTTTTCTGCTCAATATTCTACTGCCTGACGTAGGATAGGTACGGTGAACGTAATCTGTATTATCTGTCTGATCTATAGCTTTTGTCATCGTTGTTGCTGAAGATTCCAAACTAGAATTTCTTTATTATAAAAGGGAATCCCGGTACTTTTCCAAGCAATGTACCCTCGCATAACCCATCTCAATTTAATTTGATAAAGGCATCCATTGATTTCTGGACATTCTACCACTACACTACCGTGAAGCATCAAGAAGCCTAGTTTTAACATTTAATGACTTCTTGATGTCCTAAAATTTTTTGATGTATTTACAATAAATACCAATTATCAATTCTTAAATATTCGCTGTAGGACTTTATATAATTTTTGAGGTTAGAGGGGCGTGTATTAGAGACTGGGTTTTTATGAAAAATGACATCTTTCAGTCCTGCTTAACAAATTTGCTGACAACTCTTTTCATTATTAAATAAAGACATCTTCTCCATTAAATATATTGAACCAGTTGAAAGATACCTTCTCCTCTCGTACGTCTGCATCTGTTGGCTGGAATGTATACTGATTTAGCTTGATGTCATAGAGTACTTCCGTTTGTTTTTCAAGGATAGCTAAGTCATCAACACATGACTGACCTGACTTACATCATAGGATACTTTTCACTCCAGTAATTTTTGGGATCTAATGAGCACTTAAAGAGGTTTCCTGTTTCCTAAGAACCTTTCTTCTATGTTTCCATTCAGGAAACAGAATTCATATTTCCTGCCTATGTGTAGTTATGCATTCTATGGCAAGGCATTTATCACAGGAATCAGTGTTAGACTCTTTAATCAGCTTGTTCCAGTACACGTTCTGTGCCTGTATACACTTAGTATAATGCCTGAGGAAGAAGAACTGATGCAACTAATTTTTTAATAACTTCTTCAATTTCTCTGTCATGTGCGACTCAATCGTATCCCGTTCAAATACTATTGTGTTAAAAGAGAAGATAATAATCATTTGCCTCCATCACTGCAGTTTAAGTTCTTTATTAATCCATCACGCGAAAAAGCATTTACTTTTTTGTGTTATGTGTTTGAGGCCCATTCATTTCTCTGGTTGGGTTTATTACCAAAAAAGGTCCAGTTGTGGCCCTGTTATGTCGTCATTTAAAGTCACGTGACATTCTGACCCAGAGTAATAACTGGGCTAAGATATTGTAGATTTATATCTGTTGGTAAGACTTTACAAATAGTAGGGTATATTGTACACTAATTATCCCACCTATCAAGAAAATTAACGGCATTCCATGGCACTTCTATTAAGGCATCTTAAAAACTCAAATATTAAGGCATTTTAACCATCACAAAAACCCAAAAATGTTTGGTTAAATCTTTGAAGCATCTCATAGATAAAATTATTTTTACCATCTTACATTCTGTCCTCTTAAAAAAATTCTTAACACTCAATTTTATGATATTATTATTATAAACCAGATAATCGCTTTCTTTAGACGATTCTACAGATTCCACCCAGTGGTTGTTTGTAGAATATTAAATAAATATTTTCTATATTGGTCTGAAGATTATCAGTGTCAAGTTACAAGTTTGTTGGAATGTAATGCTGTTTTGAGATTTAAATAGCTGGTCAATAAGCTCTCAAAATTCAATCTAGTCGTAAATCTCATAGCCGTACTAATAACTTATCTTGGCTGCCCACAGGCTTGTAAACACATAGTTACATAAAAATAGAGACAGACAGATGGATAGATAGATGGATAGATGGACAGATGGATAGACAGATGGAAAGATAGATAGTTGCATAGATGGATAGATAGATAGATAGATAGATAGATAGATAGATAGATAGATAGATAGATAGATAAATAGATAGATAGATAGATAGATAGATAGATAGATAGATAAATAGATAGATAGATAGATAAATAGATAGATAGATAGATAGATAGATAGATAGAAAGATAGATAGATAGATAGATAGATAGATAGATAGATAGATAGATAGATAGATAGATAGATAGATAGATAGATAGATAGATAGATCCAATGTGATTTTTGATAAAAATTGATTTAGTAGTTTCTATCTTTGCTGTTTTTTTAAAAAAACTCATGTAATGGATGCATGGGCTATCATGCAATCTCAAATAGGCTGTTGGTACCCTGACAACCANTGTTTTGAGATTTAAATAGCTGGTCAATAAGCTCTCAAAATTCAATCTAGTCGTAAATCTCATAGCCGTACTAATAACTTATCTTGGCTGCCCACAGGCTTGTAAACACATAGTTACATAAAAATAGAGACAGACAGATGAATAGATAGATGGATAGATGGACAGATGGATAGACAGATGGAAAGATAGATAGTTGCATAGATGGATAGATAGATAGATGGATAGATAGATAGATAGATAGATAGATAGATGGATAGATAGATAGATAGATAGATAGATGGATAGATAGATAGATAGATAGATAGATGGATAGATAGATGGATATATAGATAGATGGATATATATATATATATATATATATATATATATATATATATATATGGATAGAGGGACAGATAGACAAAGACAGACAGAGACAGAGAGACACAGAGACAGATAAAAAGAAAGAGGGCTATAGTGTAAAAAGCATAAATTTATATATTTATAAATTACAAAGAATATTTCGTTTCTCATCCTGCAATACGATTATCAATTTATTTTTGTAAGTGCTACGCCATGGAGTCAAAACCAAGAATCTTGCATGCACATATAATTTTTAGTTAATTTGTTATTATAATCAAGTAAAACTTTTTCTAGTCATATTGTAAAAATGGATAATACATACAATGTGAAATCAATACTTTTTGTTATGTTTCAATGAAATGTTTCAGTGCCACGTTTAGCTTAAAAAAAATCAAAACAAATCAAAACAAAACGCCTTTTCAACTTAAGAAAATGCTGTGTAAATCAGCCCAAATGATATATCTTCTATTTAAATTTACATGAGGTGGAAAAATGATAAGTAAAAAAGCTATTAAATGATAATAATAAATAAGACACAAGAAAACAGACGTGCATTCTTCCAAAGTATGGGATCTGAATACATTTTTATTAATTTTTTGTGGTTTTTAAAGCATACATAAAGTTACCTCGAGTTTCCTGATGAGTTTTGTATCTTTGAGTCAACACGTTTTTACACTTGAAAAAGTCATGAAAACAAAAAATGACAGTTCTTTTGGTACTTTTATTTGAAAAGCATAGAATGATTAATCATAAGACGTCCTTATCTTTACATTTTTATTGAATTAAATATTCGTTTGAATGATAAGAGAAATGTTTAAATTACATGCATCGCAATTTTCGTTTATAGGTAATATGAAAGGATCTGATAATATGAACGAAAAATTCTCCCCTGAAAAGAATCAAGCATTAATTAATCATATTAGTGGTTTCTCGGGGACAATAAAGAATAGTAAAAAATGATAAAAAGTCATTTTATCACAAGGCTGTTTTGTTTCTCAATCGTATCATTTTACAAAACACTTCTAAAACAGATCTTTAATTTTGAAAATTTGGTTTTTGCAAATATTCGACCAAAGGGATCATCAGTTTTCAATGTTATCTATGAAAATAGTGGATATTTCATGATATAAATAAAATATTTTTGAAGCAATAACAAAGGAGTTGGTGTATGCCACTTTTCTATTTCGTGTTGATAATATTGAAAAAAAACTATAAGATAATAAGATGTTTTGCAATTATTGTAGGTAAAGTAAACAGAATATTGAATTGTGAAATTTAATGCAGAAAAACAAACGCGAAATGTAAGTAGACAGTTTTGCTGAAATGCCACAAAGAATTAATCCTTAAAATTTCAAATAACAAGAAAAGAAAGTCAATTTAGTTCTGTTTTATCATAGCGTTTAATCTTATATTGCAGCAGTATTTTTATTTCTATAACTCATGCTAAAGGAAATATATCTACTGATATATGAGGAAATATAGGATGATCAATAAGAAAGAAATTGTAGTCCTTTGGTACATTACCGGTGAGATGATGAAGAAATAATTAGGACAGAAAGAAAGTCAAATTATTAAAATAACTGACAAATCTCTTTTTCTCCTGAATGTTACATTAGGAATAAAGAACCATAATTATTCTTATAATAAGAAAAATGCTCTCCTTCTCTGGTTCAAAGAACACGGTTCAAACACCACCCTCACAAAGGAAGAAACAAGAAACATAGAGAACAGAAAAGGTTGTTGAATTTTGTCATTTCATTATAGCGCATGACTTCACAATTCACATTTTATAAGCTGATCTTACAATGAACGGTAAAACTAACGTCTGTTTCACCACAATTTTTGACAATAATGCAAATTTATCCATAGCTTGAACTAGAATTTAAAGGTTTAACATCAATCGAACAATTGCATTTAACTAACAGACAAAATAAGTAAGATTTAATAATTCACTTTTTTATCCACATCTGGCTAAAAAAGTACATATTTTGCCAAAATTGAAACGAATCTGTTACTGCATCACAAAGCACTTTGATCATAGGGCAGGAACCAAAGAAAAATCAAATTTTTACACAGTTTAAGTCGTTATTTAAAAAATAACAAATTCAATGATCCGATTAATATTTTTTATTGTTTCATTTTGCTCAGGCTGATCAATGCAAACCCTTCTTTGCTGTAAAACAGTGAAATATAAAAGAGTGTATGTTTTACTTCGATTTCTGTAACACAGATATTTATGACCTATGAAAATGTGTATTATACGTTGATATGTACTAAAATTGATGTAACAGAACAGTCCAACATTTGCTTGATAAAAAAATAGAATCTGGACATGTAGATTATGCGGCGAATGAGCTACAAGAAATAGGCCATGATATTTAGTATTTGTTTGTCTTAATACTCCATCTGCTTAGAACATGTGACTTAACTTCTCTAATAATCGGTAAAAGAAATCCCTTTGCATTCTGACATTTATTTCAACAACAGCCTTGCTATTGTTCACTTTATGCCACTTGTATAAATGGAAGCAGGCAGATGTAATAGGGTGTATTAATATCTTTAGATTTTTCATCACGATAGAAAACAAAGTAAAATATTCAGCTGAACTTTTTTCATAGTTCTATCACACTAAATCAGGTTATTGAAATTATCATGAAAAGATACTGCTATCTTTTAATTTGTGAAAATTAAATTGAACTGTCTGGAACCAGACGTGAGAATTTCGCTAACAAAACAACTGAAATGAAATAGACTACATTTGAGCAACTTTTTTTTCTGTGAAGGAGACATGAGTATCTTATCTGTGTGGAAAGAGGAAAAGATTGAAATTGGAAAGCTTTCTGTAGCACGTTCTTCATTCTTTCTCAACAAACTAGCTGGCAGAGTTGGTTTTCTACCTTATAGATATAATATTTCGTAATCTATCAAAATTATACAGCAGAGTGGAAAAGATTTCTTGAATTAATATTTTCCTATGAAAAAGAGAATCCAACTGGACATCAGAGTTGTTGTCATATTCAGAGAAGACGATCAATAGAGCTCAGATATACGTTAATGTACTTAAAATCCTATCGTTATTTCTTGTAATTTAAATTATACGTGTTAAGATTTTTCGTAGCAGTAATGGATCATCAAAAATTCAGTTTGATTCTATATTAGGTGTCATATATTGCGAAAGTAATCGGTTTAGTAACATAACATCAGCGTTCTTGACTTAAAATCGTATCGATGTTATTTTGAAGCCTTCATCTAAACCCTATTCAATTTGTAGGTAAATATAGACAGCTAGAACAAAAACTCGAAGTACTTTTAGCACTTATGGAGTCATAGGTAGTAATGGATTGGGTCAAGGGGTTCTGTATCAACAACTGTGTAAACTGTTTCGTATCATTTTGTATAGATCTGTTGATTTTGAATAACCTGTTCTTGTCTTTCTTTTCCTATTTTGAATTGTGTTCACTTCAAGTTCCACTGAACTTTGTACACAGACCCAAATATGCATTTCTTTGACAGCTTTTTTGAAATTTGACTGTTCTGGAAAATTACAAATTTTCAAGTCCTTTGCAGAGTGAAAAGTTCTAGAGACTATTCACATTTAGTCATCCAAAATAATATTATTTCAGTAATTTATCTATGAAACACTTAATTCAAATTTTTCTTTCTATTATTGTATGCAACCTTGAGAAAAAAAGTCAATTATTTTGCATAATTACATAAATGACCAGAGATTACCGGTTTAATTAATATAAATGCAGGTAATTCTAATTAGACAATGAAACGTTTCCAGGATACACGAAGGTTAGCAAATGTATCAACTAGCACTATTATATATACCAGAAGAGTTTATACGAAAGAGGAAGAGTGGGCAGTTACCGCTAAATATTCCGAAGAACAACGTTTGAACACCGTACATATCAAAAAAGAAATTAAGTATAAACTAACACTATACAGTTCTTGTGACTAAAAATGGAGAAACTCCAAAAAAAAAGTTTGATTTTAATTGTAGACTTAATAGCAAGAACTGTAAGCAGCTGATAGGTAAATCTGACATTTAGATGAATCTTTCGAAAAGTGAAAATGCAAATTTCAGGGTTTTTGGGGGGCAACTATGACTTTGAAGTGGAACCGTTTTTTCATGCAAAACGTCGAGCAGCAGGAAATAAGTGTTTACGTTATCAAAACTAAAGATTTTTTATACTCAGATATTCAGTCGCATGTTCGTATGACCGATTTACACAAGATATGAAACAGCTACTAAAAATAACTAATAAGTCATGGAACAAGTTTTAGATTTGAATTTCCTGAAAAACAAAACGTGTGATTTATTTTTCAATGAAATCTTTGTTTGTATTACTTTACTACTTTCAAGGCCGCTGGGATTCATGTAAAATGATTTCACGAAACATTCTTTTTGACTACGGATAAGATATCTTTCAGATTTGTTGCTTAAATTTAGCAAAATATATAACTGAAACGCATCGTTATTTCAGGCTTGCTGACGAACGTTGACAAAAATGTTGTACAGCTTTCTTCGATACAACATTTTTTGAGAAGAAGGAAAAACCCCAACTGCTTAATCTGGTATGGTGTCCTTTTAAGTTAACTGTTTCTTTTCTTGATTACTCAAAAATAACAACTTCCCTCATTTCAACAGCTTCACCCTTAAACGTGATAGTTTCTTTCAGAACAAAAATTCCATCGGCAAGGCAAGTCTAGTTTGGTTTACCAATAGTAATGGAAAAAGTTCGGTCTTCGTCTGCCACCCTCTGGATATGTTTGACATTTGTTGCTATCATTGCCCGCACCTCTTCTATTTGTTTCCAAGGGGTTTACATCTGGTTTGTTATCTTCCTTCAACCCCCTCCCCTCCCTATTGAAATTTCTCGGCTGAGTTTTCAACGAATATTTAAAGTGTTACACATTTTGTATAATCTGATACCCTTAACGTGATGCTGGGAACATCGTTTCACGTCATTGTGTGATGCAATACGGTTATTTGTCAAATCGGCTTGACAATTTAATGCTGTGCAGTTCTTTAATTAAAGCCATGTCACCAAGTTAGTAACGTGCCTCGCGTGCATGACGGCGTACCTTTATTGCACCTCGTCACCATTATTATACCTTGAGAAGAAGAACGAATAAAAAACATGGCTGTTTCGTATAGTATCTATCATCAACAACCTCGTTGAAGATAGATACTATTACCCAAACATAACAAACGCTAATCAGGGCATCACTCTGATTTTCTGCACTGTGTTAGTGTGCTATTATTTCTTTGCACTTGCTTGGTTCCTCAAATGCTTTACAGGCGAATTCTTCACTTCAACATCAAAGTTACTTTCCCTATCGGTCATCTATGAAGTATTCATTGAGAAATTCATGGAAAAATTTGGCACTCTCGCTCTCTCTTTTTCAACTGACTTCAACTCTTGAAATACTTTAGAATAAATTTTTAATCTTGAAGTTTTCAATATATTTTAACAATTAATTTAAGTCTTCTTCTAACACATGCTTCTTGCCTTGTCAATTGTCATTTTTATTTTTGCAACAAAAGTTTGGAGGATTTAGAAAATTTTTGACGAACAGTCTTTTAGTGGAGAAAAGAATGGTTTGTCTGGATTAAAAATTTAGGAACTTTTATGCTGTATAAATACACTGTTTGTATGAATTGAAAAAGGAGTGCCACAATTTTAAATTCTGTACATAATTACTATTATATATCATATGAAATATATGTTTTTTGAGATAATAATTAAATTAACTATTTTTCAAAGCTACATCTGTTTTAAAATAGATCCAGATATGCAACTGTCACAAGAATACACCTAATTATTTGAATTTTATTGATGTTCTTTTGTTGGTCACATAAAGTCCATTTTAATCAAAATGTCGTACCCTTTCAAGTTTATTAGCTGGACACGACATCATATATCAACCACGCATATAGCGGTAAGCCTCCCACAAAACGACGATTTCCTTTCCAAGGTCGAGTGCCAATATTTCAGGTTGCTGACATACGACCATGATAGCTGTAGACACTGGTTTAAATCAAGTTAAATGCAAACACATTTTTACTTTACTACAATTTTATATCCTCTCCATCGATATTATATATTACAAGATGTTAATTGTATCTGGCAGTTAAAAAAGTAAAAAAAGTAGGTAGTAAGAAAATCTCAACTGAGCCAACAGAAAACAATTATTAAGAACAAAAAATGTAACAACTTCAAAATAGTATCTGTATGTGGGTATGCGTGTATGTGGGTATGGAGGAGGTAAGCTTCCTTATCTTTTCATGAATCTGCCACTGAACGCATTACAATGTCTTTAAATTTGTCGTTAAATTTCTTTTTAATCGAAAAAAGAATAACTATGTCAATGATAAACATTAACCATCCATCTACGAAAGTCTTGGAAATAAGACGTTGAAAACTAAAAAATATATCAACAATGCTACATCGTTAACGAATTTGTAACCATCATACTTCCTTCTACCTTCTTTAATTATGACTGCAAAACTGTATCTTGGGTATAGTAGCAATCTTAGGATTAATTGATACAAAGACTACGTAAGACTAAATTCACAGTCGAAAATTTTAAACTTTATTAACTCAGAGGAAAACATAGATGTAAGAGCATTATCGTGTATTGACTATTAAGCCTTTTCTGAACAAAGTTTCCAGAGATACTTCTCCGGTCGTCAGGCTACTGAAATGACTAGGTACAGTTACTTTTATACCTTGGTAGTGCGGACCAACGTGTGAACAGGGTCGAATTGTTTCGAGGATTGGCTCCACACCTATGTTGTGTTTGTTTCTCTAGTGGTGGAAGCCCTATTGCTGGAAGGGTGTAGGATATATTGTTAACGTTAGTTCTGTGCTGTAGGCAATGGGTTGTTTCTTTTTATGTTTTTTGTTGTTCTGTTGATTTCCTTGTGTAAAATCCTTTTATTTTCTCAGTCCAAGGTGTGATCTTGTGTCCAACAGTGTTTGGCTATTTCATAGTTATTTGTGTCATCTTTTTGAAAAGCTCTCTTGTGTTCTTTTCCCCTTTGACCAAAGGCACTCTTTGATTCGCCAATGTAGGAGGAAGGACAGCCCTTACATGGTAGTCTGTAAACTATTTTATTCCTCTTTTTAGGTGGTAGTGTGTCCTTTGGTTGTGACAGAATCTTCCTTGAGGTGGATACAGTAAAGAAGGAGCATTGAATGTTGTGTTGTCGGTGAGTTCGTCTTAGGAGCTCACAGGTGTTCTTCATGTAGGGCAGAATTATACAAGATTCTTTTTCTTCAGCATTAGGTCAATTGGTTCTGCGTAAGACTCTCTGGACATCCTTAGCACGATATCCATTGGATAAGATAATCTTCTGAAGTGTCTCTCTACTTTTCTAAGGTCGCGTGAGCTAGAAATAATGCTTCTTGCTCTTTCAAATAGAGTGGTGGTGACACTGTTACGAGTTGAGACTGGATGGTGTGATGCATTATTGAGGTATTGGTCAGTGTATGTTGGTTTCCTGTAGATGGTAACGGAAATGATGCAATCTGCTTGCCTCTTTACTAGGACATCCAGGAAGGCTATTTTTCTTCCTTCTTCTTTCTCCATGGTGAAAATGATGTTTGGGTGTAGGATGTTGATGTACTCAAAGAAACGCCGTAGGTGATCCTATTTGATGATTTCAAAGAAATTGTCGACGTACCTTTTCCAAATAAATTAGTTGGGCCTTGGTCTGCTTTTGTTAATGCTGTGGGTTCAAATGATTGCATGAGTATTTCTGCAATCATTGAGAATGTAGGTGCTCCCATGGTCACTTCGTTGGTTTTAGTGTAGATGTCATTGTTGAAAAGGACGCATGGGTTGGTGAGGAGTACTTGTAGTAGATTGAAGATATCTGAAGGTTTCAGTGTGGTTCGTGATGGCAATGAATCATCATAGGTGGTAACAATAGTGCTGTTGTTGCAGTGGTGTGGATTCATCCTTGTGTAAGGACACAGGAGGTCAACTATATATCTTGAAAGTGAATGAAGAGAACGTCCAGAGTAAGCGATGATTGGACGTTTTGGAACATGAGGTTTGTGTACTTTTGGCAATCTATAGAACCGTGGTAAAGGCGAATCTCTGGGTTTTAATCTTTGGTAGAAGCAGTTATTAAAGATATGATTTTTCTGTAAACCAATTAGTGCTTTGCTGACTTTGGTCACGACTGATTTCATTGGGTTGCGCTTAACTGTGGTATATGGTCCATTGTTGAGATGTTCCTGGCACGTTGGGGTGAAGTAAGTTTTGTTAAGGTTGACAGTCACACGGCCTTTGTCGGCTGGCAGGATGGAGATAGAATTATCTTTCTTTAGGGCCTTGATGGCACATTTTTCCTTGTTTGGGATGTTGTCAATGGGTACTTTAGAGGATTGGAAAGTAAGACTTATTTTTGATCGAATTGTGTCTGCTTCACTTTTGGCAAGGTCTTTTACTGCTGTTTTTGTTATCGAGACAATCTTCTTTGCAGGGATGAAACAGTTACAGAAAAGTTCAAACCTTTCACAAGAAGGGACTTCTCTGTTGATGACAGTGTTCGACTGGACAGGTTAACAATCTAATTGGACTTGTTTGTGTGTTTTGGTGCTGGTGACAACTTTGGTTTTAGATTCTCAAACGTCCTTTGGTATCTTTCCCCGGTAGAGTGTAATCTCTGTGATTGTTATTCACGGATGCGGTTAATTCCTAAAAGTGTTTGGTGCTTTGTCTGCTTGAAAGGAAAGATTCAGCTTGTTGAATGTCTGCAACAAGTTGCATACGTTTCCCATGATTTAAAGGAATTCTTTTTTGAAAAAAACCTTGACTTCTTTGTGGCATCTGGTAACAAAGAAGTAAGTCATCTGGAATCACGTTGTTGTGTAGGCATCTTATGGAGAACCTTAAGTGATTGATAAATTCAGCAATCTTGATCTTTGTTCTTTCCAGACGTCGGCAAGATTGAAAAATATCATCTTCATATGTTTATCTAATAATCTTGAAAATTCTAAACTTTATGGACTCAGAGAAAGCCATAGATATGAGAGCTTTATCATGCTTTGAGTCTTAAGCTTTTTCTGAGATACGTTTCAAGAGATACTTCTCGCATCGTCAGGCTACTGAAATGACTGAGAATAAAAGGATTTTAAACAATGAAATCAACAGAACATCAAGAAAAATGAAAGAAACAATCCATTTCCTACATTACAGCAATCACATCAACAATATCTACTATACCCTTCCAGAATATACGACTTCCAGCACTAAAGAAAGGACCACAGCAACACAATAAGCACAACGTAAGTATGGAGCCACTCCTGGAAACAACTTGATCCCTGTCCAAACTTAGGTCCGCATTACTAAGGTAGAGGAAAAGCAGTAGTACCTTGTCATTTCAGTAGCCTGACGATAAGAAAAATATCTCTCGAAAAGTAGCTGGAAAAAAGCGTACAACTCAAGACCTGTTAAAGCTCTTACATCTGCATTCACAATTGTTTGGTGGAGTTTCAGATAGCATTATACCTCATGTTTTAAGCACTGCTAGTTCTCGTTGCAATAATTAAATTCCACAGACATGAATCATAACTCACGAGCAAGGATTATTATTGTCGTTATTAGTATCATTATTATCATTATTATTATTCTTAGAAAGGATGGGGGTCGTGGCCTGATCAGCGTTGAAGATTGTGTGAGGCAAGAAGAGTTAGGGTTAGAAGAGTATGTACATGCTACCGAGGAGACGATTTTGGAACAGGTGGCTGGAATGATTATGCATGGAAGGGAGACAAAGAACCATTACAAGACGAGAGTGGTTGAGGAGAGAAAGGAGAGATTGATGGAGAAGGCTATGCATGGTAGGTTCTTTCGGGAGATGGATGAAAATGCAACAGAGAGATCAGTACAGTGGGTTAAAGGTGGTTTCCTTGCAAAAAGCACAGAGGCATTTGTGTTTGCTGCTCAAGAGCAAGCATTGAGGACAAGGTTGGCGCAGTCGAAGTGGGATGGTGGTGTTAGTCCTATGTGTCGCATCTGCGGAATTGAATCTGAGTCAGTTTGGCATGTTGCGTGTGGGTGTAAGGTACTGGCTCAGAAGGAGTACAAGAGGCGACATGATAGGATGGGATTGAGAATATATTGGGAGCTGTGCAAGAAGTATGGGTTGAAATGTGCGGGGAAATGGTTTGAAGAGGTGCCTGACAAAGTTAG